>RJWJ010002825.1:0-94397 GCA_004363605.1 Indri indri | reverse complement strand
ATGATGAGGCTGTTCCAAATGACAATGAGATGAGGGTGTTCTAAGGTGTTAGCTGGTAGAAAGAAGAGGGTGTTGCTGCTTGAGAAGTTTGAGATGTCAGAATGTGATATGTATCATCCTATGTGGCAATTCAAGTTAGTGAGCATAATTGCAAAGGAAAGAAACATAGATTTTGGTTACCTTGTGAATTTTATATCCTGGGAGTGCAGTTAGGAATGTTAAATATGTTTATTTCATTAAATCATCCACCACTTCTAAGATTGGTTCAGTTGAGGAAAATGAGGCCCAGAATGGTAAAATGACCTTCCCAGTGTCCACAGATAAATAAGGTGGAGCCTAAATTACAATATCTCTTTATTTTAATTCAAAACCCATTCTGTTTCCACTATGCCACTACTATGCCATTCCAGGAGAACTGAAGTAGGTGGTAAAATGTTATATCAAATGGGCGATTGAGCTAACGTAAGATGAAGATGGAAAAATGTGAGCCACTTAAGTAAAAAGAAGTATTTATGTTGCAGGAACAGAAAACTTATTTCAAAATACTTTAAAAATATTTTTGACTCTCCTAACTAAATAGCCCAAGGACTAACTCTGAGGACCTCTTCCTTCCCAGGCTTAAATATCATAAATAGGATATGGTTTCTCTTGCCAATTCTTGACTCTGATTTCTTCCTCTCCAGTCCATTCTCAGACATCTTTCAATCAGAAGATGGTTACCATCAGCTTTTGAGGCTGCATTCATTCTTTCTTAATCACGTGCATCAGAACAGGGATCATCTCTTCAAGAGATCCTACAAAAGAAAAGAAACCTCTTCTCCCTGAAGTGCTGCAAACTCTCACTAGCTCTGATTAGGTCACATGCATAACCCTTGAGCAATTCTTTTGTTCAGAGGACAGAGTACCCAAATTGGTTTAAGCCCCTCCTTGAAGGGGCTGTGGGATCATTTCCCCAAAATCCACATGGCTAAGAATACATAAGGAGTTAATTCTCCAATGAAAGTCTATTGGCCTGAGAAAAAATGGCTGTGGGGTAGGTGGTAGGGAAGGGAGGCAATGGAGTCAACCAGAAATGACTGCTTCATCTGGAATAAATAATTCTTTCACTAATTTACTCATGCATTAATAATTCCTGTGGTAATACACTCATGCAACAAAAATTTATTGACTGTAAAATGTGTTATGCACTGTTAGGAGTTTATTATATGACCAAAAACCAGCACTTTTCCTCAAGGATCTCATGTTCTATCATAGGAGACAGATGAACTAGCTATTAAAATGCAATATAGTAAGTATTAATGTAGCAGCCACATGGGAACAATGAAGAGGCATCTAACCAGGAGCGTGAAGAGTCAGCAAGGAAAGGTTACTGGGAAAGGAACACCTGAGCTAAGAGTTTAAGGTCCAATAAGAAGTAACCAGGTGAATCAGGTGTTCCTGATAAGAACAGCATATAAAGGCATATAGGTGAAAGGCAGAGTGGTTCATCTGCCAGTTGCAAGTAGCATTTTATGAAGAATCTGCTCAAGAGCCTTCAGGCTTCATAAAATGTTCTTGTGAATATGAGAGTAGAATTAAATGAATCAGTAGCTGGTTCATATAGTGAACTGTGGTTGGCAAATGGCTTACATTTTGAGTAGTAATTTTCTTTAGCCTTTGCAGCTTGTAAGTGTGTTACTATTTACCTAGGCATAGAGCCTAGTCGCTTTGTGAGGAGAGTTAGGTGGGGAAAAATGGATGGAATAGGATGGAAGCACTTTTTCCTAATTTCAATCCAGTTATTTTTGAAGTGACAATTCTAAATGTGCTTGTATGGGGAACAAATATGTTCATACCTTAACAGGTAACACTTAGGAGAACAAATCTGCTGCTGATTCTCATTTCCAGGGTGTTCCCTAATGAAATAATTTACTTTTCAACATGGAAGAGAGAAAAACAAGTAGGTGTACGGTCACGGAAGAGCTTTTCTGAGAAGTGAGGCACCCATTTAAACCCAAATAGTATTTTACTTTTGATAAAAAATAACCAGTGCAATAGGTTTTTCACTGTTAGTATCATGTTTGAGCCTAACTGTAAATATGTACTAAAAGAAAAGTGTATAAGTCTTCAAAAGAAAAAGTGATTTCGTAATTCAGAGTAGAGAATATTCAAAGTTGTCGAGCAACCTTGTTCAAGGTTCAAATATAGTTGCTTTTCTTCCTATGCTGGACATTGGGACTATTAGTTTAAGAAATCCTCTGGGATAACAGGCCTTGCCAAACTATTACATGAACAAACACTATCCTGGTTAAGAAAATAAAGAATAAAGCAAGGCAAACAGTATTCTCTGGGATGATCTCATCCCCACAGACCCTTTGTTAGGCAGAGGGAGTCCTCTCTGTATATAAGATGCCACTTTGATGTGACCATTCATCTAGCCATTGTCTGGCCTGACTCTGAGAAACACAGCTGGAAATAGTTGGAAAACGTTTAGGAGAAACCTGTTCAATTTTGCAAGAACAAAGCACTAAGAATTTTGATAATAATGACAATTATATATTTTTATTGAAATTTCAATGTTATTTCATCACTAAGAGAAAACATTTGAGGGAAATTTATAATGAGCAAATCTATATCACAGCACACTAATAAAAAGAAGGATATTCTTTTTTTTTCATCATTTCAGAGTTTACATTTTTCCTTAAGTGGAATTGACTGAGTAAGGAGGGTAAATGGCTACGCGGTACTCAGACAGAAAAAAAGAAGATAAGAATTTAGAATTTTATGTAGCAAAAGCATCAAGAATTATAACTCTAGTCGAATACAATTCAATTGATACTATACTGAAACTTTTTGATGTAAATTCCTATGCTGTTAAATAGAGGGAAATTGATTCATTCCTAAAAATGGGGCAGTTGAGGTAGAAATCAGTGATGTTACTATTTCCATGGCTTACTAGCCACACACTAAATTCAAAGTGACATATTGGGAATAAACTTTGGAGTCAGACAGACCTCCCATCAAAGCTCCATGACTTTCTAACTGTGTGACATTAGGCATAATTCTTAAATCTTGAGCTGTATTTTTCTTATCTACAAAAGGAGAAAGTAATCTCTATCTCATAGAATTGTTACAGAAAATAAAAACCAATTGTAAATATCAAAGTATAGTCAGTGCTGATTTAAAAAATAAAAAATAATTTAAAAAATAAAAAAAGTCAGATCCATGTGGTCACAAAGAGTCCAGATGAAGACATCTAATTTATTTATTATATTTTTTGCAATTTAATATTAAGTCAACACATTTGTTGAGAAACTCCTCTATCAGAGATGCTTTTGCCTTAGATGTAGCCATTAGCAGGCAAAATAGACTTTATACTCTGGAGGAGAAATCAACAACAAAAGTAAAGGAAAATATATTTATTATAGAATTTTAGAGTGGCAAATGCTACGAAGAATCAGATCATATAGAGGCATAGATATCAAACCAAGTCTAATGGGAATCCTTTGAAAAGTTTTAGTCAGAAATCATGTCTCTTGGCACGACAGTGTCTTTTTCCATTTTTGCTTTCAGAGAAGTTAGCTTGGGACAAATATGTTGTTATCTAACAAGGGTTTCTATTTTTTCTTACAAGAAGAGACAAGCACTCACTACTTTCTACTCCACTTTAACTCAGCCAGTTCACTATTTTTTGTCTCTTTCTTTTTAATAAATTAAAAAGTTGCAATTATACTAACTTCAGGTGGATATAAATAACAAATTAGTAGCACATCTGCTTTTGCCTCAGACTGTCTTTTGGGGAACCCAGTATAAGGACATACAGCTCATTTAAGCAGAAAAATAACTTACGGAAGATGTGCGGTAGCTCACGGGCTATCTTGGAGAGGCAGAGAATCAGACTTGGATGTCGCAAAGATGGAATAGCACTTACATCACACTTGCAGGGCTCCCTCTCATAGAGACCCCACATCAGGCACAGATAGTGTAAAGCTGCTGTCCCCAATCTCCTGTTAGGGACCAGGCCGCAGAGCTCTGTTCTTCCCCCTACCCCCACCCCCAAAAACCTGTCTGTCCATGGAAAAATTGTCTTCCATGAAACTGAGGGAAGAGGGGGCACACAGCAGGAGGTGGGCGCAGAGCAGAGAAGCTTCATCTGTATTTATAGCCTCTCCCTGCTCCTCACTCCCCATCTCTCTCATTGCCCCCTGAGCTCCACCTCAGCCTCCCCACCCCCCACCCCAGTCCACGGAAAAATTATCTTCCATGAAACCAGTCCCTGGTGCCAAAAAGTTTGGGGACCGCTGGTGTAAAGCATAACACAGAACTTCTGTCAGGGCCACCCCTGACAACGGCTTTCACCCTTACTGTAAAATTCCTGCTTCTTCACATTGCATTTTTTTTTTCCAGAATATTATCGGGATACAAATGCTTTGGTTACATAAATTACCTTTGCACCGCCGGAGTCAGAGCTACAAGATTTGGAAAGATGATTCTGAGTGTCATAGCCAAGTCACATGCCTGTACTGACTGTAGGGAAACTGAAAAAATGAATTTCTGGCATGGATTCAGAATATGGGCAATTCTCCAAACATAAAAAGAACTTCAAAAATTACTAGTGACCTGAAAGCAAGAAAAATGTCCACTAAAGTTTCCCCTGGGTTGTCCAACATCAACATACCCTCTTTTCTCTCTCTTTTAAATGTTTTAAAAATTCTGCTAAAATACACATAAGATAAAATTTACCATTGTAACAATTTTTTAAGTGTACAGTACAATAGTGTTAACTGTATTGTTGCACAACATCCTAATCTGTGTGAGATGAGCCAGTTCATTATTTTAAGTACACTTAACTACTGGTACCAATTTTTGAGTTAACCATGATTATTTTATTCTTTTTGTTGCAGTGAGAGAAACCCAATTCAAATGTGGTTAAGCCAAAACCAAACAAGCAAACCAGCAAACCTTACAAGATGCATCAAGGTTCTCTAATAATATTACCAATTTTTTATATTCTTCCCTCCGTTTCTCCTCTTTTCTTTAACCTGCTTCCTTCTGTGTTAGTTTAATTCTTAAGCAAGCTTTCCCCAGCTTCACATTTGCTGGGTGTGACCTAGGCTGACATTGTCCTTTTGCTGCTCTCCAGAAATAAGCATATATTTCTTTTATGGTCACCATGAAAAAGTTTTCTATGAATGATTCACGTGGATTGGGTGATTTCTCTATTCCTAAACCAAGCTCTATGTTCCTTATAGGCAGCTGGACTGTGAGTGGATACCCTCACTCACTTACCTACCCTGGTGAGACAGAGCCAATCTATTGACAGTCCTGTTATATTTGTTTGTATGTGGCGATTGAAGGGAAGTTTCTAAAACAATGGCCCAAAGCCTGTCATCAGATAGTGAAGACTAGCTCTACACCAATCATTGCATAGGCTTCTGTCATATCCTTATTAAACTGATGCTCATTTCAGAAAGGAGAAATATTTTCTCTTCTCCCCATCTAACATTTGCCTCCCAAGTTTTAACTCAATTTCCAAGACTGATAACTGGCTGTGGAAATCCCCAATTTCTTCAAGAGGAAACCCTTACTCCTACTAAGAGGTTGTGTTCTGACCCTGTAGTCAGACATAATAACCATGCCAGAGTCTGACTTGAATATACCCTTAAAAGTCAAGGGTGTTAGTATTAGTATCGTTCCTCAGTCCAGGTTTGCCTATTTTAACTTTAGTCCATTTCCTATGTATAAGCTCCTGTGAATTTTTTTTATGATGGTAAAGTGAGCACGTGCGTTGTGCTGACTCTTTCAGTTAAAAACATGATTATAAAAAATTCACTATAATTGATGAATACAAATAGAAAAAATATGAACTAAAAAGGACAATCTCACCAGACAAATAAAATTAGTAAAATAAATATGCATAACTTAAAATAAATTAACCTATTTTAACTTAAAATATGCATAAGAAATAACATGAAAAAAGATGAAATTATAAAGAATCAAACAGAATATGAAAAATAAAATGCTTGGCATAAATAACTCAAGCAATGAAATAAGAATAAGAGGATATATAAGCTGAAGGCAAAAATCAGATTGAGATATCCAAAATGTAAGAAAGTAAAGAAAAACAAAAAAAGAAAAAATTCAAAGAAAGAATAAAGTGATGGAAAATTAAATAAAAAATAGAAGTAGTATCAAGGTCCATATATAAGCAATTACAGGTAAGGATAAGAATAAACTGTGAAGAAATAGTTTAAAAAATAATAGCTGAGAATCCCCAAGAATTAAAGAAATATTGAATGTTTAGGACTAAAAGTGCTGTCAGGAAGTCAAATTCGTCAGTTATCCTTTGCCGTGTAATTAATCCCCTCAAAAATTAATGGCATGATACAAAAAATAACTTATTAGTACATAATTCTGAGAGCTGGTAATTTGAGTTTATATCATCTGGGTGATTTTTCATCTGATCTCCCCTGAGTTCACTCAGCTGTCAGACTGACTTGAGACTGGAAGGTAAGAGCCATCAGCTGTTTTCCATGTGGTTGCTGCATTAGGTTATCTCTTCCCTTCATGGTCTCATAGTTCCAAGGGCTACAAAAGAGGGTAAGATCCAATATACAGGTGCTGCTAGGTCTACTTACATCATGTTTGTTAACATTCTATTGGTAAAATAAGTCATATGGCTAAACCTAGATTTAAGGGGTGGAGAAATAAATTCTACTTACTGAAAGGAAAACCATGAAAGTCACATTGCAAAGTGAAAGGAGAGGAGAAATTATTAGGGTCATCTTTACAAATAATCTACCACAACAAGTAAGTTAAATAAGGGAAAAAAATACATTTAGATAGACTACAGCAAAATTCAAGAACAATGAAGACAAAGAAAAATTTTAAAGCTTCTAGAAAGAAAGACCAGATGACTTATGAAGGAACAAGAATTGAATACACATCAAATACTCAACAGTGAAATAGACAGTTGTAACATTTAAATATGAATATACAATTGTGATATTGTAGGGTTCTACAAAGTCTCAGAAGTTTTATACAGCAAGATCTTTTGGAAAATTGTTTTGAGTACTATTTCTCGATAAGAAGAAAAGAAACAATGCAGATGAGGTATAAGGCTATGTGAATAATTAAGTAAAATACTTATGGCTTAAAAAATTAAATATTTCCTTATATTATTACCAAAAAAATCTATATCCTTAACAATACAGACCTAAAATTCTAAATATTGCCAACATGTTTGTAGGGGAGGTGGAGATAAAGGAAAGAATGGGGCCAGATAGATATAAAATAATGTTTAAATATTCTCTGTAGAAGAGGAAATCATCAATATTTATAGAAAACTAAACATGAAAGAAAAGAGAGAAGATATAAACAAATGGAATATAAAATTAAATGCTATGCAGCAGAGATTGAGATAATAATAAAATTTCACCATGAATAATTGCATGCTAGTAAATTTAGTAGTCTAAATGAAATAAATACGCAAAAGAAATAGGAAATGACAAAATTAGTGTAAAAAAATCTTTTTTAAAAAAACTTGAATTTACTAATAGCCGCTGAGAAATTGACATGGTAATCAAAGACTTTTCCGTTGGACAATAAATATGCTTTTGTCATATAGATTTGCAAGTTAGTTTTACTAAACATGTATAAAACAAATAATCATATTATGCAAGATGTTCAAGAAAAATCAATAAACTGGGAAGCTGAAACTCATATTTTGAGGCTAGTATAAATTTGATTTAAAATAGGATAAGCATAACAAAATAAAGAATATATGATATATTTCACTTGTGAACAGAGACAATAATATACTAAATGAAATATTATCTAACCAAAGCTATAATGTATTACATTATAACAAATAAGGTTTATTCCAATAATGCAAATTTAGGTCGACATTAGAAAAATCTAGAATGTAACTGACCATACTCAGGACTAAACAAGAAAATTATATTATTATCTCAACATATTTAGAAAATGCATGTGATAAAATATGACATCTATTTACCATTAAAAAAAAATACTTATATATTAACAACAGAAAAGTATCCCCAACCAGAAATGCAAAACATAAAAAAGTAAAATAAGGAAAATTTTAGAAAGGTGAAAATAATGAACTAGAAAACAAAAGGACAATAGAATTGATCAACAAAAGCAAAATCTGTTTCTTTGAAAAGATTTATAAAATAGTCTGTGTAAATGGGTGAAGGAAAAAAAAAAGGTGGGGGGGAAAGAGAGCCTCTGCTTTTAGGTATGGTGGAGCAGCTTGCATCAGACCAACTCTCCCTTTGTGAAAATCCAGAAAAGGCAGATAAAATACAAAAGTATTGGTTTGCAGGTATCATAGATATGCAAACAATCAAGAATTCCTGGAAAAGGGGTGATCACAGAAGCAAGTGGAGTGGACATTTTCTTCCAGGAGTGTGCCTGTTTGTGGCGCAGGGCTGCAGCCTGAATTGCCTTTGTAATTGTCTATAAAAATATATGTATTGCAGAGATCGTGCTGTATTAAGAGGGACACAAACAAGATACATCCAAAGAATGCAGAAGAAAGACATAAGCCAGTCACAAAAAAACAAATACTGCATGAGTCCACTTATATGAGGTATCTAAGGTAGTCAAATTCATAAAGACAGAAAGTAAAATGGTGATTATGAAGGCTGGTGGATGGGGAGGGGGAATTATTGTTTAATAAGTATAGAGTTTCAGATTTACAAGAGGAAAAAGTTTTGCATATCTGTCTCACAGTAATGTGAATATACTTATCACTGCTGAACCAGGACACTTAAGAATGGTTAAGATGGTAAATTTTATGTTCTATTAATATTTTTTTACCACAATAAAAAATAGTATTAAGAAAAGAATGTAGGAGAAAACAATATTATAGAGCTGTTGAAATTAACAAAGGTAGTTTGTGGTATGTGGTATCTTTTGCCATCTTTTAAAATCAATGTAACTGGTTGTGATTTTTTTCTTATTCTAAGTAAATTTGGACCTAATTTTGTATTATTTTGCTTAAAGAGTGTTCCCCCTTTCCCCTCCACCAGTTGTCTAAGCTTCAGTTCCCACAGAACAAGATTTGTTCCTGGTTAGGACATGGGAATGGGACAAAGATTTTTCCCAGTCTTAATTTTATATTTATTAAATCAAAAAGATAAAGTGCCACATAAATCTTAGTAATGTGTGTGTGTGTGTGTGTGTGTGTGTGTGTGTGTGTGTGTGTGTGTGTTTATTTTAACTTCTAAAAAGAAATAAGATTCCAGCCTCACCCTGGGTCACTGTTATTCTTTACATAGATTCATTCACTTACCCTGAATGGCTCCAATTTAAGGCATCTCTAGAGCTCATCTGTTGAGTTAGCTATTATATGAAGTTTATAACTGAAAGAACTCAGCACCAAGGAATATTTCTGAATAATAAATATTTGCTATTTCTGCGTCACAAAAGTCTTGAACCCAATAGTTCAGGTTAATAGTACTCTGCTGATAGGTGGTCCGTCTCCCACTGGAAAATAGGACATAATAACTCTTTATTATACTGGTCTCATAAACACTTCAGATCTACTGCATATCGTATGTGCTGCCTATTTTTATTAATATATACTTTTGTTAATTCTCATATGCATAAAAACCAGCCCATTGCCAGGAAAAATATTTTTATATAAGCATAACCATTTATATATGAAATTAATGTATTAGCTTGCTTCATAATAATATTTCCTTATAGCTTCAAAACTAATATTTTAAAAACTAATATTTCTCTCTGGGCTGAGTTGTTCCAGCTACTACTTTTAAAGTGTTCCAGAAAGGTTATAAATTATGTAGACTATGAAAAAATATTAAATATACATTATGTTTCATTTTAATTTAAAAATTAAAATAAAATTTAAATTAAAATAAAATTAAAGTTAAAAAAACTATTTAGCAATAATTGTAGGACTACAAGAAAAATAAAAATGTTATTTATGAAATAATGTTTATTAGTTTTATGCATTAGTTTTAAATTATTATATTAAATTATTATATACATTAATTTAATGTTAATATATTAAATATTAGTTTAACAAGCATTAAACCATAATATTTACATCACTTATATTTTTTGATCTGGACAGAGTAAACCAAATTTCTCATTTTATATTTTCTTTGGATAACCATTAATCAACATCACCGAATGCCATTTTGGAGGGAAAAAGATCAAACTTGAAATTATAAAATATGATTGTCATAAACAGAGAGAAAAAAATTTAGAAAATTTTAATTTGAAACCCTAAATCAGATAGATTTCCTGTTTTAATGTTCTCTGTATGTCTTTGATAAAAAAAAAAATCTTTGGACAAAAATACTTAGTAGCATGCCTGTAATAGCAGTAAAAATATAATCATGTTCTCTGTTGAAATTTAGAATGCTTAGAGAATTAGCCTATAGTTTAACCATCAGTCATGTCACCTCTATTGTTAGCAGAGTTTTGTATGTGACACATCTTATACAGTTCTTATGATGCATAAGTAATTTGTTTCACTGAATTGAAATCATTTAGCAAGCATTTACTGAGAGCCTAATATGTGTTCAGTTCTGTTTGATACCATGAGACTCTCATCTTAAAAGAATCTTCCTTAACTGTGGTAGAGATTTATATTGGAAGGAGCTGTAGGTGGATGCCAGATAGAAAGTGCAAGACTCTGGTTCTCTCTCATTTGGAGATGTGCTCCACTCACAGAAGTGAGTTAAGAAATCATTGTTGGGGGGCTTTTATGCCATAAATCCACTAATTGTAGATCTTGAAGAGATATGGTGCTGAACAATCTTCTTTGTTTACATTTTATGTTGTGATGAAAATTTTTTGGCATTTACACTACTGAACTAAAAATAAAACTTTGATTTATGCTTCAATATTCACATAATTAATGTTATAACACTTTTATTAATTTTTTATGTAGTTTCAGATTTACAGAAAAATTACAAACGTACTAGAGTTCCTGTATACTACAGATAGTCTATTTTTAACGTCTTACATTTTTATAGCACATTTTGCAAAATTAATGAACCAAAATTAATATATTACTGTTAACTAAAGCCCACAGTTTATTCAGATTTCCTTAGTTTTACCTAATTTCCTTTCTCTGCTCCAGGATCCCATTAAAGATATCACATAATACTTAGTTATCATATGTCCTTAGGCCCCCCCTTGGCTATGACTGTTTGTTTGCTTGTTTGTTTCCTTCTTTCTTTATTTCTTGAACAACAGATATTTGTTACCTCTCACAGTTTCTGTGGATCAGAAATCAGAGAGTATCTTAGCTGAGTAATTGTGGCTTGAGGTTCCTCATCGGATTGCAGTCAAAATGGGCTGTGACTGTTTCTCAGACTTTCCTTGTTTTGATAACCTTGGTAGTTTTGAGGAATACTGGTTACATATTTTTTAAAATGCCCCCTATTGGAATATTTCTGATGTTTTATCATGATTAGACTAGGGTTATGAGATACTGGGAGGAAGAAGTAAACTGCCATTCATTACATCATATCAAAGATACATACAATCAACATGAGTTAACTCTGTTGATGTTGATGCTGATCACTTGCCTGAGTTAGTGTTTGTCAGGTTTCTCTACTTTCAAATTATTATTTCCCCCCTTATTTATACTACACTTTTTGGAAGAAAGTCACTATGTGCAGTCCCTAGTGACTTAAGGTGTGCAGAATAATGCTCTACCTCTTTGAGCTGAAGTGGCTACATAAATTATCTGGAAGATGTCACATACATTTTAGCAATGTTTCCAGATGTCCCTTTTATCTAAAAAGAGAAAAACATAAAAAAAAATATGGATTCCATTTTTACTGAAGAAAAACTTCAAACCAGAAATCAGTGTTCTCTGAAAGAAAAGTAAAAATAGTATGGCTGAGATTAACAACAACAACAAAAAAATGTTTACTTGTAGAGAAAAGAGGAGAAAAGAAAAAAATATGATAAAATGGAAATACACCCCAAAATAAGATTTTCATACAAGACTGGAATAAGACCATTTTTCTTCAAATGCACAGTTATTAATGTAAGGCAACAACAAACATAAAACCAATGACATAGTAAACAACAAAAATCAATGATTTCCCAATAGCTGACCCAAAGAAATGGGGATATATAAACTGCCTGATGAGGAATTCAAAATAATTGTTTTAAGAAAGCTTAGTACTTCAAGAATATAAAGAGAAACAATTCAAGAGGAAACAATACAACTGATATCACAGAAATACAAAACATCATAAGAAACCACAATGAACAAATACATACTAACAAATTATATAACCTAGAAGAAAAGGATTAAATTTCTAGATGCATACAACCTACCAAGACTGAATCATGAAAAAACTAAAATTTGTATGGAGCCACAAAAGACCTTGAATTGCCAAAACAATCTTGAGCAAAAAATTACAAAGCTGGAGGCATCACAAAACCTTACTTCAAAATATGCTACAAAGCTGTAGTAATAAAACAGCATGGTATTTGCCTAAAATGGACACACAAATCAATGGGACAGAATAGAGAGCCCTAAAATAAATTCATGCATTTATTGTCAACAAATAAGTGTAATCCATATATTTGACAAGGTAGTTTTATCTATAATATATAAAGAACTCTTAAAATAATAACAATCTAATAAAAATGGGCTAGTGATTTGAATAGGCACCTTATAGAAGAAGATATGTGAATGGCTAATAAACATGAAAAGTTATGCAACATAATTAGTCATCAGGAAATGCAAATTAAATCATAACAAGACACCATTACATAACAACTAGAAAGGCTAAAATTAAAAATAAATAGCAGACAAAAAAAAAAATAACCCTAAACTACTGTTTAACAAGTGGAACAATTAGAACTCTTACAAGTTAATGGCAGGAATATAAAATGGCGAAACCATTTTGGAAAACATTTAGCAAGTTTCTTATATAGTTAAATATTCAGTTACCACACAACTTAGTAATACCATTCTTAGGTGCTATGTCCACACAAAGTCTTGTTCATGAATGTTTAGCGGCTTTCTTTATAATCACCCCTAACTAGAAATGAAAGGGAAATTATTAAAAACATTTTGGTATGTTCACACAATGGAATGCTGCTCAGCAAAAAAATAGGAACAAACTCCTGATACACAAAACAGCTAGTGAGTCTCAAAAACATGCTGAAAAGAAAATAAGAAAGGTATAAGAAGGTACATGCTACCATGTTATTTCATTTATTTGACATTATAGAACAGGCAAAACTAATCTGTAGTGACAAAAAGCAGAGTAGTGATTGGGGCTGGGATTGACTGCAAACCTTTGGAATAATATCCTGATTATGATGATGGTGATGTTTTGGCCTTTGTCCAAACTCATCCATTTAATATGCATTAATATTATTTATTTAATTATTACCTCAGTAAAAATTATTGAAAATGTTTTTAAAATGTCATTGATGTATAGCACAAGTATAAAGTTAAATATTTCTTGGAAAATTTTCTAATATTCTAGGACTTAACAAAAATATAGCACAAATTTTGTTTGCTTAAAATATGTTATTTGAAGACAAACTCATTATTGAGAAAGAAAGGAAAATTAAAGTCTTGAGGTCTCCCAAACGTAAACTAAAAGTTCTAGGTCTGTGCAAATAGACATTTGATGAGGAAATACAGAAGATGCTAGAGGCTGTGGAAGTTAGCAATACATGTCAATCATTAAGTGTGTCCGTAATGATCACAATGAAGCAATAGGTCCTGGTGGTGGTATTTCTGGTTTTAAAAACTTCATCATTCCTTTAAAAAGTAGAAAACTAAGAGTGACAAGAACTAGGGCTCTTGGCTTTAGATACTCTATGGTGAGACCTATTGTACTTGAAGTCTTTAGATATAGATTGTCTACTTCTCAGTGAACGGTCTGCTCTAATTCACAAGGTGGGTTTAGAGGCTAAAACAAAATGAAAAACAAGATGATATGTAGCACATACCTGACTTTGATCACTGACACCAATCATTTACAAAAGTGCATACAATTGTCAAAAATGACAATGGTATATTATCTGGAGCCAATAATTTAATAATCTGGAATTAAACTACACTGTATATATTAAAGACGACCAAGACATGAATGAATACATGGGTTGGGAAATTTGTGTGGACTAACGGTGGATTAAATTTTCTTCTTAAATAGAAAGAACACTAAAATTTCAGATCATGCCTCTGATAATTCCAGAAAAACTGTTTAAATTTTAAATCTAAAAACTGTTAGAATTAGAAATGGAACACACATATTATCCAAAACTCTGAAGAAAATAAAAGCAAAAGTAATATAATCCAAGGAAAATAAAAAGCCAGATCAGAAGGAAATACAAAAACACATACAACGGAAAGAGTAGAACAAGATGAAAGTTGTAAGAACAAATATATCAGATGAAGCAATCAATGACAGTGAATTAAATTCCCTCATCTCCATGTAACATTTGCACAATATAACCAGGGAAGCCTTCAAATTGAGAAGTGACTTATTTGCTTATTCTTTTGTATTTCATCTTAGAAAATAATAGATATTATATTTATACAATAGCAGTAAATGATGAAGAGGAGGAGAGGAGAGAAAAGAAGAAGAGAGACCATGAGCAATGAGTCCATCTAAAAAATCTGTAAGGAGGTCAGGTCTGATTTTCTCAGGGGATCACCACACTGTATTAGCAGCTTTTCCTTCCTTTGACAATCATGTATTGTCAAAGACTTCTTATTCTTCCTTTCATATCCAGAAATGTGTACTTCAGTGTGTACTTGTGATGGAGCATTTTCATCCACCTGTGGAAGAAGAAGGTAGAGCTTCCAACAACCAAAAAGGACATCACTGAACCTGGCAGCAGATGAGGCAGTTTCTAATTACAAAAAACACACCCCAGATCTCCTACTGTGCACTGAGGAAATAAAGGAAATATTAGGCATTATATTGCCCTCCTACAGCTTATATTTTATTGTTGCAATGGGATGGATTGTTTGCCTATATGTAAAAGAAAGATGTATATAGGGAAAATACAATAAAATATATAATAATATAAATTTGGAAAGGGAGTAATTGATGCAGGCTGCTGTCCTTGGTATATCTTCCTGAAAACAAAAAGTTTGGAATATGGTCATGGAGGATAAATGGGCTTTAGAGGGTGAAAGAGTGGGAAGAAAGAAAAAGAGGAACCAGGGAGGCAGGAAAGAGCAAACTGCGAAGGGGTGACGGAGAGCAGAACAGCATTCAAGGCATGAGGCTTGGACTGATCTATCTAAGGAGGATTGTGTAGCAAACCAGGTGACCTTAGCATATCTTGCCTGCAGAGCTGTATGTCTCAAAGAAGTGTGTGCACAGGAGATTGCATGTGTGCACGTATATAATATGTGCATCCTGAAATTAGTAGTTTTCTAATAAAGCTGTATCCATTGACAACAGTATCTCTCTAACTTTGGCTCTTAGCTAGATAAAAGAGAATGAAGATTAAGATTTATATACAAATATGTAGCTCTGAGTGACTCTGCGGATTATTTCATCAACGTTAACTATCTTGCATTGAACAGACATAATGTCGGAGTTTTGACGAAGTAAGAAAACTCCAAATGAAACTTGTGTGTTGTAAGCTCGTGGTCTATGAACTATAGAAATCATTTTATGGATTTAATGGATAAATAGAGAGCCACATACAGGCTTGACATGGATCATTCAGAGCTAGATTTTTAAAAATCTGTCTCAGTTGTAAAAGTATTCCTTAGTCCCTGATTCTTCTTACTTTATTTTTGAAGTTTTCCAGAGGCTCTTTACAATTGGACGGACCATGAAAACAAATGGGTGGGTGCTCTTCAGACCACAAGAATTCTGCCTTGAAACCAAATGCCATTCTTGCAGCATATGTCTGAGGAACCAGTGAACCCGGCTACATTTTTAATGCTCCAATCATCTTAAATTAATTTTCTACTGTGCCAGACTATGAAAACCCCAATACATATTTCATGTAACTTTGTGTATTTTAAGGGAATTTTCATCCCAGTGCTTTTAATTCATTTACATTCATATCATCCAATATTAGTTTTATGGGATTTTTGAGGTAGAACCAATTTTAGCTGCCTTCTGAATAAGGTATTTTTCACTACTCTCTCCTTTTAAGAACAGGAGGACTTGTTTTGCCAAAGATAAATCAACTCAAATATACAAAGCTTCAGATCTGATCTGTAAGTCAGAGTTCACATGATTTACATATCCACAATTACCTCCCTTCTCTAGTACCCATGTAACTAAAACTAACCAGATTCTCAAGATACTCCTGCCAGATGCTAAACAACCAAAGAGATTTGGCAATAGCCATTGAATACAAATTCCAGGAAAAAAATGTGGAGCTCTTCAAAAATAGGTTTGACTGAAAATGGAATTTCTCCCCAGTATTTAGTATGTCTAAGTCTGAAGATGCCTAGGCAAATATAGAAACTAACATCATCCTGTCTAAAATGTTAAAGAATTATCATTAAGGATTAATCTCAGCTAATTCTAGATTTTCTCAGTATCCCAGAATGGGATCTTCCTGGGAAATATTTGATTTATATACTAATAGTAATATTAAGCTCTATATTTATGAAGTGGAGTATTTCTCCCATCTAATACCTGTTGAATCAAGTAACAGAATAATTTTTTGAGTCTAAAAATTTCTTTTTAAGGCTGGTATGGTGGCTCACACCTGTAATCCCAGCACTCTGGGAGGCTGAGGCAGGAGGATCCCTTGAGGCCAGGAGTTCGAGAGCAGCCTGAGCAAGAGCAAGACCCCATCTCTACTAAAAAATAGACAAAATTAGCCGAGCGTGGTGACACATGCCTGTAGTCACAGCAACTTGCGAGGCTGAGGCAGGAGGATTGCTTGAGCCCAGGAGTTTGAGGTTGTTGTGAGCTAGACTGACGTCATGGCACTCTACTCAGGGCAACGGAGTGAGACTGTGTTATTCTTTTTATACAATTCAAGAAGACTTTCCCAAATACGCTGGTGTCTCCTTGGATTTGACCAACAACAAATCTAAGTTTATTTTCATTACTTTTGTGAGATATTATTCACTTGAATCTTAACTGTTTTGATCTGTTTTTCTATAGTGAACAAATTTGAAGTAATGGAGCATGTGAACATACGCAAAAGAGACACAAATGGATGTTAGTTCAGTCTGGGGAAAATTTAAAAAAAAGATTTTAAACAAGTTCTTTGCCAAAACTTAGTTAAAATAAGATAGTAAGGATCTGGAGGAAATCGATTGTCATGAGTGGGGGCAATAACTTAGTGATTAAAAAAATGTAGAGGTAAAATGTAGCTTTTCTGAATGGCAAACTACATGAAGTAAGAAGCCCCATGGAAAGAATTTATTAAGCCCTTTATGTCTTATTAAGGATAACAAAGCCCTCATGTTTGAAAAGATATGCATCTCTTCTGTGTAAACAAGCGAAGAGGGAATGGGGAGTGTTCATGTGTTGTGAGTGAAGCATTTGTAAGTATAAGACGGAGAATTTAGGAATAAATCATTCTATATTTAGATATGAGTCATCCAGTACATAATGATATAAAAATCCACAGGTCTTTTGTACTAGCCCATTTTCTGAAGGTGCTGACTGCACACTAACAGACAGGAACTCAATCGGAAAACATTAGAAAACAAAGAAGAAACATTAATCACTCTCCTTCCTTTTCTGCCCCACACCTACAAATTAATAATAGCTAGTATGTATTGAATGCCTGTCATGTGCCAGACAGTCTTTAAAACATGTTACAGGTGTTATTTAGTGCAAATATTTGAGACAGGTACTGTAATCCATATTTCACATATAAAGGAGTACTCAGAGGTATTAATTAGCTTGTTCATGACAATGCATCCAGTAGGTGAAAACGTGGGATCTTAACTTGGACAGCTAGACTCCAGAGCATGTTTTTAATAACTAGTTGGTATTGCCTCTACGCACAATGATAATTCATGCACATAGGGTTAGTATGGGACATTTGTCCTAAATGTCAACAGAAATGTCAACAGGCTAGGTGATATTCCTGAGAAGAAAAGACTAAGAGCTAACATATTTCAAAATGGGAACATGTATGATCATCCAAGAAGAATTTGAGAACAGAACAAGGTATAAGTAGAAGATGGAGAGGTCAGACTCCACCTCCACAAACCAGATATTTCCGCTGTGATATCTGCAGAATTTCTAGTGTAACTAGATTTTCTACTGTTACTTTTATTAAGAGCCCAGGAAGGGATGTTAGTGGAGCTGAGCCAGGCTGTGCACAGTCCAGTTCCATCTTGTTTATGCTGTAGGATGGCTGCTAATATGCAGGGAATGAGAACTTTGCTTGAGGCAACATTTATTTTATTTCCAATAGGCAGATAGAAAGAAGTTAGATTTTTTAGCTATTAGGTTCAGAGTTATTGGTAACCAGTGCTTAATACCTCCTCTTGTTGAGTAAATTTTTGAAGCACTTAACACTTTCAAATGAAAAATATTTTTCTCTGTTCCCTTAATGTATTTAATTCAATTAAACTGAAGGAGATATCATATTTTATCTAGAACCATGGTTATTTTTGACAATCTGACAGTTTTATCTCACTGTTAGCTTGTATGAAACAGAACATGTCCAAAAGATCATGTTTTCTTTCACAGTTTGGGTAATATTGCTTGTGAGTATTTATAGAGAGGTTCTAAGTTTCCAGGATTCTGTTAATATGAGAGAGAGTCTTCAAGAATCTACCATATATTCTTTTATGTGAGAGAGTTGTAAAAAGTTCCAATTGTAAAATGAAAATCCTCGTTAAAACACATTTAAATCTTTTTATTTTAGATTTATATAAAGTGATTTTAAAGTAGTTTTTGAGAAAATATTTTTGTGTATTTGTGTAAGTACACTATATTGAGCAGGAATATTTGCTAATATTTTATCAACTATAAAGAAGATAGGAAAAAGATAACCTATCGATTTTTTAGGAGTTTGTTCAATAGTTAAATGAGTTATAAAATATTGCTGAATATTGCTATTTTGTATTCTACATAATGTGAAAAGAGAGAATGTGAGCTTCTCTATTTTGTGTGTGCATGTGTGTGTGTGTGTGTGTGTGTGTGTGTGTATGTGTGTAAATGTCCATCTGTAGTAACTGGGTATTTGATGCAAGGTAACTTTGAGACATTTTTTTCAGGGAGAATTGTGTCTTTTAGTCTGGTTAATGTGGCGTTTCTAAGATTGTCATTCAGGAATCAATTCTCTCCCTCTTCCCCTTCTTATGTAGCCTCCAGTATATCTGAAAAGTTAAACTTATTTGAGCCTTCACTTTTATCATTATGTGTAAATATAGAGTAATGACTACACACACATACACACACACACAGCCCTCTGAATATATTTTGCATATCTTTTTATTCTTCTGAGAGTCTCTGTTATGTTTCTGCATGTACATAAAATTATTGTAGAAAATATATGTATTTAATATCTCCATTACAGTCTAGTGTCTTAGTAATTATAGAGGGTTAAGTAATATTTCGGTGTCTATTATTAATACTCTTATTAATACAAAACGACTCTATTTTCTGTTGAGTAACTCTGCTAAAATTCTTAAGCATTAACATAGGACACTTCCTGTGTTGCCATTGTTTCATACTGTGGACATACGCAGACCATTTTACCATTGCACATAGTAGTTTTGTTATATATCAGTGACCTACAGTAGACTGGATTACTTTGGCCTACCCAATCAGCTTTCAGTTGTCTTAATTTTCTTTTTTGGCACCTGGCTATATATTCTTGGTAATCCAGTCTAGAGGTATTTAAAAGGTCATTTATAATGCTTTTCTTTTCTTACAGTGTTAAGTTTTTCTCTTTAAATAGGACAGCCAGATTGAGAGCTGGGTTGGGAGGACTGGGCAGAGATATCAAGGACACTGAAGGTATGTGCTTACGTGTGTATGTGTGTGTGTGTGTGTGTGTGTGTGTGTGTGTGTGTGTGTTAAATACATAACTGTGCATTGGTCATTGGAACAGTTGTCCAAAAATGGTTTAAAATAGGATTTTTCTTTTATAAAGCAATTGTGTTGTTATCAGTAGCAGCCAAATTAAGCTCCCACAAAAACAAGAAGACTGAACAATTTCCTCTGTGTATGAAATTGAACAGATGCTGAGGCTTAAAGGAAGCAGTTTAATTTTTCCCGTTTGCACTTTGGGCAATTGTAACTAGAGGAGAGAAAGACACTCCTACCTCAATCTCAAACCAAATACCACCACTTGGGGAAAAATAGTCACAGGAACAGGATCAAGGCCAGGTAACTTCTCTATTTTTGCCTTGAGCTTAATTCAATTTAAATTTTAAATTTTGGGTGCTTCTGTTTTACCTTGGCTGAAAGAAGGCATATAATTTGGCCCTAGCCAAAGGATATATGGCCCAGAAATAAGGAAACTAACATTTGATTACTACCTCCCATATGCCAGATAACTTCACTAAAGCAATTTCACCGCTCAAGAAAGTATCTCATTCTCAAGTCAGAGGAGATAATTGCTTACTTCAGAGTCCTTTAGCTAACAATGATTAAAAGTTAATAGTGTAGTTTGGTATACTCTTATAGATTTTATCCTAAATTTTGCCAAGTAGAGTGATTCAAGACAGAATCTGAGAAACCTAAGATATCCTATGACGAGGAAAAGAGGAGAAATGTCCTGAAAAGCTGAGGTAGGAAACGAGGCGATAGAGACTATGAATTTATTTAGGGTCTAGAAAGCATAACAAAATTGTTTACAGTAAACTTAAAAGGGACTTTTTTGATCAGATAATTGTATATATCCTAATTTAATCAGTAAGGAAAGGGGGCCCGAAGAAGTTATATAACTTTCTACATAGGTACATCATGACAGACGTAGGAATCATGTTGAATTCAAGTCTGTTGACTTTCATTTCAGTGCTTTCTCTCTTTGCCCTCTTATAATTTGTTAGTTCCCACGGCCAAGATATTATTTTCATTACCAACATCCATTCTTCTCTCATCCCCTTGATCAACTCATTTGGGCCATGTGATATTCTTTCTTTCTTCTAAGAGTGAGTTAGAAGTTGAAGGACAAAAGCGTTGAATTATTGGCTTTCTAAAACACTGATTCAGGATTAGGGTAAAAAATATTGAGAGGAAATTCATTATAGCTTGGTTGAAAGTGATTAGAAAAAGTAGGTGGGTCCTTTTGTCCTGCTGTCTGGCCTACATCTTGAAGGTTAAGACATAATGAAATCATGCATTCGAGTTTGGAATCTTAGAGAAAACCTATGCCTTGCCTTTCTCAAATAGGAAAGTAATATTTAGTTACTACATGCCAATTATTCCTGGTCGACATGCCTGCAGTGGTGGCAGGAAGTATTTGGGTTAGCAAGAATAAACCTTTGGGAAATTAGTTTCCTATATTTTTGCAAAAAATTCAATATTTGTTTACATATACCAAATAAGTATTTAGTCAGTATCTTGTATGCTATATAAGATGATAAAATAATGTCTCCACCCTCAAGATATATAAAAGTGTCAAATAATAAACACATAATTCAGATAGTACTGTTTTCAGCAGGTCTGGGGGCTATGTCCTATGTATTTACTTTATTCCTCTTTTCCCCACTGTTTCCAGGGGTTCATTCAAAACATTTTCCTCCTCCCTCATGAAAAATTCCAACTCCTGTGAGGCTAGTGGATTATACTATAGTAATATCAACTAATTTTGTCAGCAAATTCTATTCACTTCCTGATTATTCTCTTAATTTTTGAAGTCTTTGTCATCTGCTCCTGTCTTCTTAATATTACGATTTTAACAATGCCCCAAGCAACACCAATGTCCACAGGATTGATTATCCACTTTCTGGACTCCTTTATGGCCATATCTTCACTAACTGTCTTCTCTGCTCTCTTTTTTGCAATCATTGACATAGCCACATCCTTGAAATTATCTTTGAAATTACAATTTAAAGATCCTCTGAGTCCAATTGAGTTATGGACTAAATTATAACCAGAACATGTGTTCCTTCACTACTTTAGATCTTTTGTTCATCCTACTTCTGTTTACTTCATTTCCTCCCAACTGAGATTAGACTATCACTGACTATTTTCCTGTTCATATTCTAAATTCCCTTGCTCCATGATTTTTTTTTTTTTTTACACGTTCCTGGAGGAATCCCAGTAACTTCTCGCTGGAGAAAAACCCTACAGCTAGGCATATCTTTGTGATCTTTTTACATAATGATGGCAAACAACCCAAGGAGATCTTAGTGCTGCTTAACAATGGTGTTACGCTTTGTTGCTGTTGCTGGTTTTTAGTCAACTCTCATCAGTAACAGTAAATTTCAACATGAGTTTTGGAGGGGACAAACACCCAAATTATAGCATCCTAACAACACAACATCAAAGTACACAAACCAAAAATTATATAGCTTGGATGAGAAGTAGATAAATCCACTATAATAGTTGGAGAGTTCAATACCTCTCTAATCAGTAATTGACAGATCCAGCAAGCAGAAAATTAGTAAGGATACTGTTGACTTGAACAACACCATCAATCAACTGAATTTCATTGACATTTATAGAATACCTCATCTAAAAATAGAAGAATATGCATTGAAGATCACGTGGAACATTTGCCAGATAGACCACATTTGGGGACTAAATATATACCTTAAAAATACAAAAGAATAGAAATCATACAAAGTAGGCATTCAGACTACAATTGATTGTAGAAATATAGCTGGAAAATTCCCAAATATTTGGAGATTAAATAACCTACTTCTAAATAACAAATGGGTCAAAGAAATCTCAAAGGAAATTTAAAAATATTTTGAAAAAATGAAAATACAGCTTATCAAAAATGTGGGATGCAGCAAAAACTGTGATTAGAGAGAAATTTATAGAATAGAACGTGCATATTGGAAGATAAGAAACACCTAAAGTTAATAATCTAAGCTTCCATTTTAGGAAGGTAGAAAAAGAAGAGCAAATTAAATCCAAACAAGCAAAGGGAAGATACGATAAAAATTACAGCAGAAATCAATTAACTTGAAAATAGCAAATCAAAACAGAAAATCAATCAAATCAAATCAATCAAATTGCTCTTCAAAAGATCAATGACATTGATAAACCACTACCCATCCGGTTGGTAGGGATCAAATCTGCAGGTGGTGGGTATAGGCCAGGAGGGTGGTTCCTAAGGGTGGAGAAGCAGGGGATCAATCAGGAGAAGGAACTGCAGAAAAATGCAGAACACCTGATAATCATTTGGCCGTATCCCACACCTCCTGTAAGCCCTTCCCCCGACCAGGCCAATAAAAGGAAACCACCTGGTGGTCCTCGACGTCTTTCTACACTCATGGAGACTGACCCGTTCCTCTCTCTGGAATGTATTTTCACTTTGGGTAGCTTCTTTCTTTACTTTCATTTTGTATAGTGTCTTTCTTTTCTGTGATAAACTGCATGTGTATTTTTGCTTTGTATTTGTGTTCACTCCATCATTGGCTCAACTCTGTACCAGTAGTCACTCTTGACACTGAGAACTGGGACCAGGGAACATCAAGATAGACCTAACAATCCTAATTAAGAAGAAAAAAAGAAAGATAAAAATTACTAATAAAAAATGAAAAAGCAGCTATCACTACGTATTCCATGGACATTTAAACGATAAAGGAATATATGAAAACTCTATGACCACAAGTGGAATTTAGATGTGTCCTTGAATACATAATCTGCTAAAACTCATACAAAGAGAAATAGTTCCTCTGAATAGACCCATATCTATTAAAGAGATCGAATCAATAATTAATAACATTTTAAAAGAGAAAGCACCAAGCCCAGGCAGTTTCACTGGTGAATCCCATCAGACATTTAAGAAAGAACTAGATATTTCTCCAAATGAGATATAAAAATGGTCAGCATGCACATGAAAACATCATTAGGCATTTGATGTGAAATGCAAATCAAAACTAAAATGCAATACCACTCTACACCCACTAGCATGGCTGTATTCAAAAAGATGGACAATAATGAATGTTAACAATGATGTGGAGAACTTGGAACCCTCGTACAATGATGGTAGGAATGTAAAGTGATGCAGCATCGTTAGAAAATAGTCTAAAAATTCCTCCATAGTTTAAATACAGAGTTTCCCTATGAATAATTATTTTCTAGGTATGTGTATAAGAGAAATGAAAACATAATGGCCAAAAAAAGGAAACAACCCAAATATCTATCAAATGATGAATGAATAAACAAGGTGTGGGATATTCACACAATAGAATGCCATTAGGCAATAAAAAGGAATGAAATGATTGATATACATTGCATCATGGGTAAACTTTGAAACCTTTTGCTAAATGAAGCAAGTGACACCCAAAAGACTACATATATATTTAATACTATAATTCCATTTATATGAAATGTCCAGAACAGTAAAGCTAAAGAGACGGAATTTAGATTTGTGAGTGCCATGATCTGAAGGTGAGGAGGAGGCAATGAGGAGTGGCTTCAAATGTGTATGGGGTTTCTATTTAAGGAAATGATAATGTTCTGAAATTAGGTCATAGTAATGGTTGCATTACTCTATGAATGTACTAAAACTATTCAATTATGTACTTTAAATGGTTGAATTTGTGGTATGTGAATTATATTTCAATAAAGATGTTAAAAATATAAACATGAAACTACCTCTTTTCCAAAGTGACTGTTTCATTTGACATTCTCACCATATGAGGGTACTTGTTTCTCTACATTCTCACCAATACTAGGTATGATCAGTTTTTAAAATTTTAGTCATTCTAATAGATCCATAGTGGTACCTATTTTAGTTTAAATTTGCATTTTCCTAATACTCTAATAATATTGAGTATATTTTCATGTGCAAATATTTTGCTATCTATTTATAATCTTGGGTGAAGTGTTGGTACAAGTTTAGCCATTATTGAGTCATTTTCTTATTATTACACTTGAAAGTACTTGAAATACTCTAGATAAACATCATTTATCAGATATATGTTGTGCCATTATATTATCTATGTCTGTGGCTCTTAATATTGTCTTTTGAAGGGCTGAAGTTTTTAATTTTGATGAAGTATAGTTTATCAGTTTGTTCTTTTATGGATCATACTTTTGATGTTGTACGTAAGAAATCTTTGCCTAACCCAAGGTCTCAAAGGTTTTCTCCTACACTTTGTTTTAGAAATTTTTTAATTGTATGTTTTGTCTTTAGATCTTTGATCCATTTTGTATTAGTTTTGTATATGGTGCAGGGTATGGAAGTTTTGCTGTTATTTATATATGGGTGATACTATTTTGAAAAAAAGAACCAAACTGGAATAACTACACTAACTGACTAAATACCTACTATAAAGCTACACTAAATAAGACTTTGATATTGGCATGATATAGAAAAATAGAACAAATGTACACAACACAGAATCCAGAAATAGGCCTGTACATATATAGACAACTGAATTTTAACAAAAGTACAGAGGTAATTTAGTGGAGAAAGGACAACATTCTACTTTGAAAAATTTACAAACTATTTCAAAATTATCAATGATAAGAAGAAGTATTTCAGAGTAGCAAAAACCATAATAAATATTTTGAATTCAAATTATTAGAGGGGCCACAGCAAAGAAGTCCCATTCAACATAGGTGATTTTTCAAAGGTAACATAGAACAAATTGTGAAAATTATTTTAGTACCAAGACAGAAAATAGTTGGAAACATGACACATATTGCTACATAGCCACACATAACTCATATTATTATTCTGTACTTATATAAAATTATGTTAAAAATGATAGCTATTATTGATTACGAAGTGCTTAACACTGCATTAAAGACTTGAAAAGTATTATATCATTTAATTCTCAATGCATATGTATATGAGATAGGCATTATTATTATCCTGAGAGTAGAGCTGAGGAAACCGAGCTGTAACAAGGCTTAATTATTTGCCTTAAATTACACAGGTTACAAGTGATGGAACCAGGATTCAAACCAGATCTTGTGACTCCAGGGTATATTTCTTAACCAGTGAATAGATTTGTATGAAAGGTGTAGGCTGAGGAGTTCCGTTTTTGGAATATTAGAATTCAGGAAAATTTCCAAATGTAGATTTGCAGTAGGTAGTTAAATGTTACAGGAGAAAAAAGTTAGATAGGATTATAATTAGAAGTCAATAACACATAGAGGGGTGTCAAGCTATAAGA
Source organism: Indri indri (assembly GCA_004363605.1). NCBI lineage: Eukaryota > Metazoa > Chordata > Mammalia > Primates > Indriidae > Indri > Indri indri. Next base: position 68,167 of record RJWJ010002825.1, on the reverse strand, counting down.
CTGAAAAATATCACCCAGGGAATATTATCAAGAAGGAAATAAAATGTAATGAGAGTATGAGAGTACCCAGACATTGGAGTAAGAAGAGGTGGCTAAAACGTAGAAGGAAAATATAATAATAATAATAACAAAAAAAATAATAAAAGAAAGAAGTTTCAAAAGAAAGGGAATGGCCAATGTAGCAAAGAAAGTTAGTCAAATGAAGATAGAATTACTTTGATTCTATTTGTCAAGTAGACCATCACTGGCAACATTATAAGAAAAACTTGTGAAGTGATGGGCACGAAAACGAAATTTCAGCAAATTGAGGTGTTAAAGGCTAAATTAAAAATCCAGGTGCTATTATAGTATTATAGAAAAGATAATTTGACTTCACAAACATACAAAATTTTTACAAAAACATTATAAACAAAGTGAAAAAACTGAGTTAATATATTTTTTAAAACACTTCAGCCAATTGATAAGAAATTAGACAAACAATAGCAAAATATACAAAGGCTATGAACAAGCAGTTTCTTGTAGAGGAAATACAAATTATTATTAATAATAAACTTATGAAAAATTCTGCTGTTGAGAGACTGACACATTTCTCAGTTTGTAAATTGAATTCTCAATCTCTATAATTTCTGTTTGTTTTTTCTATTATTTTAATATCTTTGTTAAATTTCTGTGATAGGCTTCTGAATTCCTTCTCTGTGTTGTCTTGAAGTTCATTGAGCTTCTTCAGGACACCTATTTTGAATTCTTTGTCTGAATGGTCACCAATCTCTATCACTCCAGGATTTGTCACTGGTACCTTATTTAGTTTGTTCGGTGAGGTCATGTCTTCCTGGATGTTCTTGATGCTTGTGGTTTTTTGTTGAAGTCTGGGCATTGAAGAGTTAGGTATTTATTTTAATCTTCATAATCTGTTCTTGTTTGAACTTGTCCTTCTTAAGAAGGCTTTCCAGATACTCAAAGGGAACTGAGTGTTATGGTCTAAGTCTTTGGTCACTGCAGCCGTTATCAACCCTGGGGTTGCCACAAGCCCAGTCATGCTGTGTCTCTTGGAGACTTCTGGTGGCACTCCCTTGGTGAGCTTCGGTAAGATACAAGAGAATTCCCTGGATAACCAGGCAAAGTCTCTCCCTTTATTCCCTCACTCTGTGCTGGGCCACTTAAATTGAGGGAGTAGTGAATGGAACACTCCCCTGTGGCCACCAGTGCCAGCTCACACCTGAAGCCAGCCCAGTCTCACCCAACGAGTGGTGACTGTTGCCTGGCTACCTCTGATGTTTACTCAAAGCCCAAGGGCTCTTTCGTCAGCAGGTGGTGAATCCTGCCAGGACTGAGCCCTTCCTTGCAAGGCAGCATGTTTCCTTCTGGCCCAGGATGGGTCCAGAAATGCTGTCCAGGACTAATGTCTGGACTCAGAGGCCTCAAGAGTCTGTTTGGTACTTGATTTTACTGTGGCTGAGCTGGTACCCAAGTTGCAAAGCACAGTACTCTGACCTCTTCTTTTTCCTTTCCTCATTTGGAAGAAGACTCTTCCCGAGCCAGGCTACCTGGAGTTGTGGGAGGGGCGACACAGGCACTGGCTTGTCCTCAGCTGCTAGTGTCTCACTGTATCGTGTGCACCCCAAGTCCACTGGCTCCAACCCACACAGCTAAAGGAATTTTTCAAGGATCGCAGCCCTTGTGGCCTGACTGCCTTACAAATTTAGTCCAGGCTCCAGGCTGCTCTTTGTCTGCTGGTGGTGGGGCTAGTGGGAATTTAGGCTTCAGGGCAGAGGATTTTCCTCTGGCCAGGCTGCCAAAATGCTCCCTCTGTGGGCACCAGGCAGAATTCTGCCCTGTGTTGTGTTCCCCTGTGCCAGGGCAGCCCTCAGTTTCAATTTACCATCCTGCAATCACTTTATTCTCCCTCCCCTAGGCATGCAGATTCTTTCTCTGCTAGCACAGCACCACCAGGGGATGGTGGAGGGTTGATGTAGGCAATGCAAGACTGTCTTTTCCGTCCTTTTCAGTGCCTTTTTCCTTGATATAATGTAAAAACCAGGTAGTATGATTGCTCACCTGATTTTTGGTTCTTTAAAGGTGCTTGTTTACATGGATAGTTATTGAATTAGGTGTTCCTATGGAGGAATGATCGCTGGAGTTTCTACTCTGCCACCTTGCTCCGCCCCTTTATCTGCCTCCAGTATGTTGCTCGGCTTCCCTCCCTCCCCCCTTCTTTCCTTTCTCTATAGCTGGTATGACGTCCCGTATGTTAATTACTCCCTACATCTAAAATGGAGAGGAAAATGATTATGAAATAAAAATAATTCCCTGTTAACAACAATAATCCACCTTTCTGGGTTCACCCAAATTCACCTTTCAGTTTCTGGGGCTAAATGTTTACCATGTGTGTTTGTTGTTAGCTGTTTTTAACTGTGTTGTTTTTGCAGATGTGGAGACACTGCAATTTTTTTCACCGCTTGACCTTGGTAGAAGAGGACCCCAGAGGCCTAGGGGCTTACATTTTAGAGTTGATTATGAGTTCTAGCTTTACACTTTAACTTAGCCTTTCGAATGACATTGACAGATAGCCTCAGAAAATTACTTTGTTTTGTAAACCTGAGCTTCCAATGAATTAACCTCTGTTAATATTAGCCTAGGAAAGGAGGAAAAAACACTTTTATTTATTTTGCAATGCATATTACAATGTGTCTCATAAAATTCTCTTTCAAATTAATTCTCCCAATATTTTGGAGAACCATATTTTTATCTGTCATGTTCTTGGCCTAATCATAGAAGAGATAAGTTTAGTGCTTACATAACCATGTGAATCAGACATGGAAAATACATATTAAATTATTTAATTCATTCTTCTGCCAATAGTGTATTATTCCCTAAAGTCCATTGGTCTATTTCTTAGACTTGTTACATAATTCACTAACAATTTAAGCAACATTCCTTATTTTCTTTATTTTTTTCTTAATTGATACAGATATCTTTCTCCAGTAAATGCAATTTTCATTAATATTTGCTGATTACATAAAGGAAATATTAATATTACCTTACATTTTTGTAGTTATTCTCAGCATATACATATAGTTTTTAAAAAATCTGTGCCCCCAGTAACATTGTTGTAACTATTATATAAATGAGAAAATTGAGATTCAGAGAAATTTTATAACTTCTTCAACATGCTATAGTTAGTGACTTGTCCAACATGGACTACATTCTATTAGTTTACAATTAAAAATGACAACCATCTCATAAAAAAAGTAAATGGGAAAAAGAATTAAATAAAAAGTTATTAAATCCCACACTAGATTAGCAATCCAAAGATACTCAAAATTGTGTATTTTTTTGGAAGAATTTAAAAATCAATCACTTTTTTTGTTTGTTTATTATTTTGACTCCTTTTGAGTTTTGACAAATGCATGGAATTATGCAGCCACAACTAATATCAAAACACAAAACAATTCCATTATTCTCAAATTTTCCAATGCTATCCCCTTGTGGTTATTTTTCTCACGACTTCCAGAAACCACTGATGTGTCCTATGTCACTATACTTTTGTGGGAATCATATAATATGTAGCATTTTGAGTCCAGCATAATGATGCATTTGAGATTTATCCTACTGTTGAGTGTCTGTTAGCTGCTTTTTATTGCTAAGCAGGATTGCATTGTATGGGTACATCACAGTGTGTTCATCTCTTCTCCAGCTGAGGGACCTTAGAGTTGTTTCCAGTTTTTGGCAATTACAAACAAAGCTGGTATAATATTTACATACAGATGTTCGCAAGAATTTTTTTTATTTTTGAGACAGGGTTTCTCTATGTTGCCCAGGCTATCAGGAGATCCTAGATTTTTATTTCACTTGTGTAACTACCTGGGAATGAAATTGCTGGGTTAGATGTTCTATTTAACTTTATAGAAAGCTTCCAAACTGATTTCCAAAGTGACTGTATTATTTTGCATTCTCACCAACAATATATAAACGTTCTAGTTGCTTTGCATCCTTTAGTATTTTCCCTCTCTTCCTTCCTTCTTTTTTTCATTCCTTCCTTCCTACCTACCTTCCTTTCTTCTTCTCCTTCTTTTTGCAATTTTAAAAGATTTGTAGTTGTATCTCATTGTAGTTTTAATTCACATTTTCTTAATAAATAATGATGTTAAGCACTTTTTCAGGTACCTATTTGCCATCCATGTAATTTCTCTAGAAGAGTACCTATTATATAAACAGAGATGTATCTTTCACATCTTTTGCACATTTTATTTTATTGTGTTATGTCAGCTTATGTTCTTACTATTAATTTTTGAGAGTTGTTTATGAATTCAAGATATCAAAACAAAACTCCGGTCAAATGTGTGATTTGTGAACATTTTCTCCCAGTATGTGACTTGTTTTCTCTGATCTCTTAACAATATCTTTTGCAGAATAAAACATTTTAATATTATGAAATCCAATTTAGCACTTTTCAGAAATTTTATAGATCATGCTGTTGGTGTCATGTATAAGAACTTGCCCAACCCAAGGCTGCAAAAATGTTATCCTCTGTTTTCTTCTAAGAGTTGTAAAGCTTTATGTTTTACATTTAGGTCCAAGACTCATTTAGAATATATTTTTTTCTAAAGTGTAAAGTGTGAGATACTGCTTGAGGTTCTTTTAAAAAATATATTAGAATATTTATTTTATTTTAATAAATTTAGGGGTACAAGTGTTTTTTGTTACATGCATGAATTGTATAATGCTGAAGTCAGGGATTTTACTATAACCATCACCAGAATAGTATACATTGTACCTGATAGGTAGATTTTTATCCCTTACCCCCTCATCTTGTCCTTTCTTAATTTTTAATCTTTATTACAATGTTTTATGACTATATATACCCCTCATTTAGCTCCCACTTATGAGTGAGAACATGTGGTATTCCTGAGATACTTCATGTAGGAAAATGGACTCCAGTTCCATCTAAGTTGCTGTAAAAAACAGTACCTCATTCATTTTATGGCTGGGTAGTACCCCATGGGGTATTTGTGTATGTATGTGTGTATACATTTTCTTTATCCAATGATCCATTGATGGACATTTATTATTGGATGCCATGAAGAACGTGAATTATTTTTATAATTAATCAATAATTTAAAAAGTCATTACTAATAACTAAATTTAAACACATTTATCCATATTGTTTGTTCATCTTATTTATGTAACAGAACTAGTTTTCTGGAAATATGTTAACTCGAATTTAACCATCTTTGCATTTCTTCTTATTGGCATACCAATAAAATTGAGGCATTTTTTGATTGCCTTTCAGTAGACTATAAGTTCAATAAAGACAGGCATTGTGTCTTTTCCATTTTCTGATATCACACATGGTTCTTGAAACTTAGTGGTGTGCAAGACAAATATGTTCACAAATATATGAGTATATATATATGTATGTATACATACCTATATATTTTATACATATATGTATTAATATGTATCTCTGTGTAGGTATCTATATGTATGTATATGCACATGTATTCGTATATGTGTGTATACACACATATGCTGATATTGTTTAAAGTGGCCAATAAAAAGAGATAATATTGTAAAATGCATGAAGTATTCTTAAAGGATCTTTATGAAACATCAATCTGAGATTTACATATTATGAAAAAAAAAGAGAATAGAATGATAACATGCTTAAAGGGCTTTGCCATCCATCTTCTCACTCACTCCATCCTCCAAAATGACAAATGTGGTCTATTCTCCTTTCCTCCTTATGCCCCTACTCTGCTTATTCTTACCTTCTCCAATTAGCTCATCTTTATTGTTGGAAACTGAAGATGATAACTCCAAAACTACACTTATTTTCTCTATGTCAGAGACAAATGAAGATAGTACCGATATATACAGCCTCCAAGTATCAGTGTCTCTCTTACATTCCCATGATTATCCTTCATTCTTTGAGGACTCGTATAATCCATTTCAGTTTCTGTTGAAACAGCACAGTTCCTTTAATTTCTGAGATTCCCTGTTGAACTATTTTAAAAGACAGCTGCAATCTAGTCATTCTCTCATTCAATTATAGCTCCCCAGGTCTTTGCATCCATGTGAAATCATTCTTTAAAAGCACATGTGTTTGAAACTATGTTCATTCATTTAGATTTTCTTTGTATCATGCTCACATCTCAAAAAGATTTGGGAAGAATTACTGTTGCTGCTACCTGATGAGCACATCAGCCCAGAGCTGTGTAAAGAGCTTCCTCAATTTTAATTCTAGTTATACGAGGGGGAAAAAGACAGGCAATATGACAGGCAGGAGATGGGAATGGTAAAGATCTGTGGGACAGACTGGCCATTAATTGTGGGCTTTAGAAAGTCATGTTGCTTCCTTATGTAACACAATTTTCTAATATTGAAATAGGAATAATGATGCCAAATAATTTCACGTGGTTACTATTAATAATACCTAACAAGTTTAGTTATGAAAACTGTTTTATATAGCATTAATGGTTACTACAAGAGAAGATATTTAAAATAAAATGTATCCATTTCATTCATGCTATCTCTGAAGTTTCAAGTGAAGGCAGCCTTCTAGGAAACTGCTCAAAATCATGGAGATCTGTGTTGTGTGTGTGTGTGAGTGTGTGTGTGTGTATGTGTGTATCTTTCTGTTCCCCTCTCACTCTATTCCACCCCGCAGCCAAATTACTGTGGTTTCTGTATACGTCAGTTGTATACGCTCTCCATGTGCATATTTATTCTATGGAGATAAAGGAGAACAGATTTTCTGGTTACGACATTAGAAACTGGCACATTTTTTCCCAAGTAGACCATGATGAGGGTGGGGACTGGGCTGATTAGAAGGCCAGGAAAGAGAATTACCCTCTCTCACAAACTTCCTTTCATACTTCACTGAATTGACTGCATCCAAAATTCTATATGAATTGAAAATTTGCCCTGCCCAATCATTTCTTTTTTAAAAATAATTAATTAACGATTTTTTAAAAAGAATTGACAAAAATCATATGTATTTATGATATGCCCCATGATTTTTAACATATGTGTATAATTCAGAGTGGTTAAATCAAGCTAATACAACATTCACATAGGCATTACCCCACGTACTTATTATTCTTAGTGGTGAGAGCATTTAAAATCTACTGTCAGCAAATTTCCAGTATACAATATATTATCATTAACTATAGTCACCATGCCGTACAATAGATCTCTTGAACATATTCCTCCTGTGTAAATAAAACTTTGTATCCTTTGACCAACATTTTCGCAATCCCCCCAATCATTTCTTTTTAATCACAAATTTTTTGAGTATAGAAAAAGGAATGAATTGGGAATAAGAGTGCAAGAAGTTTAAATCCACCCGTGTCTCTTGACATATCTGAAGATATGCAAACTACCCATGTGGGGAGGATGTAAAAAGCTTTATCCAGATTACTGTCTTGAAGAGAACATGTGTACATGAAGAAGGACTCTGGAGAAGAGAACCTGAGGCTTCTGCCTGAAGAAACTCTAAGACCTTGAGACTGGTTTTCAAGCAAAGATCTTTAAATAACCACTGAGATAGCTAAGATGCCATAGAACACCAACAAGATTGTTAGCATATTTTTCTGTCTTCATTAAATACCTAAATTCAAGGTATCATGAATTGCTCTGGCATAATCTCTCACTGACAGATAGAGATACATATACACTCATAGTATACAGATGCATTACAAATATTATCAATCTAACTATTGTTATTGGATTCAATGAAGCAGTATCAGAACTCTGTAAACCCATGTGTATATGGGTCGAGCTTCTTTTTAACCGAAAGATAGCTGATGCACCGTGAGACCCATACTGAAGCTATAAATTCATGGCTTGCCTGTCACAGCTGTGGTCCTGTCAGAAGCTGGAAGCCAGACAACAATGGCACATAGAAAGCCAACTTAGATTTTACTGGTTTAGGAAGTCCTCCCACTAATGCAAAACTTCAAAATTTCCAAAGCTTGCCTTTGATGCTTTCCTTCTCCCTTCCCCTGTCTAACTCCCACTGCTGACCTTTGACTAGTCAAAGTCTCACACTGTCTGATGCTCAATGCATCTGTGCTAACCCCATATTTTCCAAGCTCTATGCCTTCTCTATTAAAATTCTTATTTTTGAATATTTGAAGCCATTTAGTGTTTATATTAAATGAATCATTGTGTGCAGTCATTAGATGTTAGGCATTGAGCTAAAACCTTGCATTTCTTATCTTGCTTGATCCTCACAGCAATTCTTCAAGTAGATATGGCTTTATATCTATGGGTGGGGAAAGGTGGTGGTAGAGAGATTTGAGTATTTTGCCCAAGGTGACAAACATACAAGGGTGCAGTTCCTGAACTGAAACACAGGTATGTATCATTTCAAAGCTAGTACTGTTACCACTTCCTTTAAATGGATGTGAATTTTTACTAGAGATTTATAAAAACAATAGGAATATCCTAGTTAAGAAATATGAGAGGATATATAAAAACAATTGACAAAAATGTTTATTGAGAAATATCCATCTCCACTTATAATCATGGAAAATATGTAGAACATAATCATTAGGTGCAAAATCTTTAGATTCCAAATGTCCTGGGCTCAGTCTTGTCTCTACAAATTTCTGGTTGTGTGATCTTGGGGAAGTTAATCTCTTTGTTCTCTAATTTTTCTTAAATATGGGAATATATATATACACACATATACATACACAAATGTATACATATATGTATATATATGTCACAAAGACATTCTGAAGATTAAGTCATTTAATATAAATAAAGCACTTAGAATAATTCGTAGCCTGAAATAGATGTTATGTGTTTTCTTAAAAACAAATCAAAGCTAAAATGTACATTGTTGTAGATTCCAGAGTCAAAAATGTAAGCTCCATAAAAGCAATAACTTTGTATTTCTTGATAGATAGCTTCTCTGAACTTAGAACAATGCCCAAAACAAAGAAGTGCTCAGAAAATGTTTATTAAACAAAATAATGAGTGATTTTCAACTCTGATGATGCCAGAAAAGAAAAAAGTACATGAAATAAATACCAGCCAAATTGTGATAAAAATAGTAAATATGAAGTAGTTATAGTATATTTTATAGTTTTTAACTGCAACCTGGCAAAATATTTTCAAAAGTTAAAAGATCGGTATTTTTACAAAATATTAAACTGCTGAGAATTTTTGTAAAGGAGGGAAATGTAGAAAAGGAAAACGTAATGCAATCATGTGTTTAGTTACTTGTTATTTATAACAGTAAGAAAAAAAATAAAAAGAAGCCAAAATTTCTGATAAAATAGAAATTATAATATAATTTATTAGAATAGTCCATGACCACCAGACATAATATATGTAAAGTATAATATATGTTACAACATGGAAAAGCTATAAAAATGTAATTCAAAACATCAAAACAAGTCATTTTTATTTAATTTTGCAGAAATATGGTTGATACAATTTTCTTTTCAGTGCTGTTATAATATCCTTTGTAATACTAAGTAAAACATTTGTTTCAGACTGAAACTGTTGAATTACATTCTTCTTCTCTTACCAATAGTCATTTCTTCCAAACTTGACAAGAGTATCTAAAGAGAGTAATGCATTCTTTGGTATGAATAATTTATTTCTTTTTCTATTATTTCCTTAAAAAGAGAATGACCAAGAGATGAAAAACTATGGTATAAGAAAAAAATAAGCGAAACATGAATCTAGGCTGACTTTCCCAAAATTTATTAAACTGCAACAACCGTGCTGAAAATTCCTAGTGCTAGTGAAGGCTGGCATTTTCTCTTGATATACAATCTTTGGCCTAGTTTTTCAGAGAATTTTGCAGGCAGGTCTTGTTGGAAAAGATAGTAGCCCAGATAAAAAGAAAAAAGATGTTTGACACAATGTCTTAGGTCCTAATCAATCAGGGAATCTCTCTAGGTGTGATTGTTCAGAAGAAATTGCAGCTTTTTAACAGTTAGCATGGAATAATACGTTTTTACAAACGTTGAATATACTGAGACTTTATAACTTCTAAAATTATAGCTCAACTTGAAATATTTGAGTTTATTTAGGTCTGCTAAAATGTACTCTTTGAGATCACACTTTTGCACATATATTCTCATTTTCATGTTATCAAATCTTAATATTAAGCAAAATGCTACATTCCATATTGAATGATATTTTTCCCAAACCAAATATAGTTTTTCAAGGGGTCAGGATAAAGAGAGAAAAAAATTAAAAATTTGTAGTAGATTTCAAAAATTCTGAGGCATTTTATGTCAAATTTTGCTAGTTCCTTTAGCTTATAACATCTTATATATTGTCCCATTTTGGTTATATCATTCTAGCAAATATTAAGATTCCAGGAGGACGATATTTTCCCCTGTATTTTAGATGGAAGTTTGATAGTGTCACTTTGTAAAGCCATGTAAGAACTATGAAATAAAAAATTCTATTGCTTAGCTAAAAAAGGCAAGTAAATCATTGAGAAAAATCTGGGATTTAACTGGATTTAATTCCTAATAGTTAATTTATATTTCTTCCACTTAGTCTTTGCTTGATTTCACATGATGTGTTTTCAACCAGAACTCATTTTTCACATTGTGTCAGAACATAATAGGAGCAGGTGCAGAAAGATCATTAAATTGTATGTGCAGTCCGCTTGTAGAAGAACTATTATTTATCTCTACCCTGATGGACTAGATGATGTCTCAAAATTTGAAAACACTGGGAAAAACATGTGATGGCTGCCAATTTCCTAAACCACCTTGTCATCATGTTTTTACTTTCTCATCATTAGCTGAGAGAATTTTAATGGAAACAGTAAGAAATGGAAATCACTGAGGTTTTCTCTCCACCATTTGTTCTGGTTGTGACATTGTATTATGTGCAAATATTTCCTTTCTGATGAAGTGTTAGCTGACTCGAGTGGGCACTACACACAGTTTCCTATTGTTCCAAGATTACACACAGGGTCATTAAATCAGGAGATCAAGTGGAAGCCACCATGACTGTTGACACACTTCTCACAAGGAAGGGCCCTTCTTATAATGGAAGTTAATAAAAATCAATAGGCCAGAACATTTTAAAAATAAAAAAATTATCTGATTCTTTAAACAGGCTAAAAGAAGGAATGATCTAGCAAATTAATAGTTTAATTAATTGTAAATAAATAATAATGCTCAGATCTATGAACTAAATCAACCCCCAAATGTGTTATATTAAATATACCAATAAATATGCATATAAACTAATATTTTTTCCTGTAAGTGTGAACATTTCTTCATAATTTTAACACATTGTTTAATCTTTTCAAGTGTTTTTGTCAAGTTCAGGACTTGGCAAACTACTTGGTCTATGGGCCAAATCCAGCTCATCATCTGTTTTGTAAATAAAGTTTACTAGAACACATACCTGCTCATTCTTTTATGTATTGTCTGTGACTTTTTTTATGCTACAGCATCAGAATTGAATGGTGGAGACAATAACACATCTACAATGTCTATATGTTTACTACCTGTCTCTCTCCACTTCCTGGTCCAGTTGTTAAGAATACATCAAGTTTTATAGCCACATGTTAGTCTTGTCCCAAAAAGCAGATTCAAATACTCAATTACATTATCACCAAGTCAAGCCAAGGAACATTTACTGCTTTATGATTATTCATTTCTGACTAATTTAACATTGAATACTAACTTAAGAAAATACTTTGCAGGGGTAAATGACTCACCTCTGTCAGACTGAAAGATGTATAAAGTTCTTTACTGCCAGAAACAAATATTAAGTGTCCCTGCCTTCTTTTCAGAACATTATCTTCTCCCACTTCCATTTTTTTCTCACCCTTTAATGACACCCTAAGACCCCAAATCTAAATATACCTGGTTTCAATATTCTAAAAGGTTGGCAGTGGGATGTGACAAATCAGCATCTCAGTTGTTATCTCCTGGTCACCATTACCAGGCAGAGTAGGTGGGCTTAAGAACTGAGCTGGAAATCACATATGCTCATTCCTGCACAAATAAAGTAAATGCTCAGGTACTCGATAATTTATATAAAGCTTTTTATTTGGAAAGAGAAAATACTTTAATTACAGTGTAAGTTAGAGCCACAATGCAGTTGGTCCTACCTTCATTTGTTAATGGAGCTCGATTTAATCAATGACCAAGGATATTTAATGGCCTTGTTAAATGTCAGCCACATTCACATGATAAAATGACATACTTTTTTATGATCAAGTTATAACCTACCCGTATTCAACATCAGATGCTAATGGAATATTTTTATTAACAAAATATGCACATAAAAACCTAGAAATCTTTCTTAAATTATTTAAATTTATTCCAGTTTGAGAGATGGACTATTCGAGGAGAATGACTTTCTAACACAATATCGGTGCCCTAAAAAATGAACTAGTTTCTCCTGTTTCCTGTTCCACACAATGAATGTAGCAACTATATGTTACTAAGGGTAAGGTGAGCTGTATATATGTCTGTAGTAGTGACGACAGTGGATATCAGAACGGCAAGGAAGAGGGCATTGACATTGCAAACACATCCCTTTCTTTCTACTTCTTTTTGTTGCCCTTTTAGAATTTGCCACAGACAAACTCTATCAGCATGGTTAAGGAAACCCAGCGTACCTTATATACCTCAGGAGTGTTACAGTAGAGAGGAAAAAGGAAAAAGAAGGAAGTTTCCTTTGCAAACTGTAGAATTTTTTTATTTTGGAACATAAACCACTCACTCATAATTAGTCACATATTAAGTATAATATAATTTTTCTACTTTTTTAGATATATGATTAAGCTCATGGTCAATCCCTTCATGAGTAGTCTGAAAACAAGTGATACTGAAGTTCACCAGGGATGTGGCGTTTCGAACCCATTATTCATAGATATTGTAGTTCAATTCAATTTAATGAACATTGACGTAGTCTCATCACCTGGGAATGTATTTGTTTTTAGCAATAAAAATGACTAATAGAACATAACTCCAAACAAGAGCCAAATGTGCATGAATAATATGTTGGAGGAAAAATATTCTCGTATTATTAGTAAAGTGCAAATTAACCTCATTGATTACCTTAATGATTATCTTGAGGACCAAGTAATCATAAGAATGCATGGGTTGAAATAAGAGCTCTATGCTTTAGTTATGTAATGACATGGTTCATTAAACAAAACACAGAAAATGTGATTGCCCTAACATCAACATAGAAGCTCAAAGTATAAGGGCATCACTGTTGGTGGTTTTGGCATCTATGTGGCCAAGGTATGGTTTCAAATCCAGTTGTGATATAACTTCTATGGGCTTCTACTGTCATTAATTCCTTCAAGCATGACAGATTTTCTCAACTGACTCTGCTATTCTAACAGATGAATACCAGGTTTATGTGTCATTATGTCTAAGCATTTATAGTGATGTTATAAGGAAATGAGTAAAATACACACACACAACATACAAGAGCAGAGTTTAAGATTCCATTTGATACAAATCCTTTAATGTTCCAAGGATTAAGTCTTTTAATTTCTTGGTACAAGGTGATCAATTTCTCTAAAAAGGCATGATTGCATTTCTTTAGGGTAAAACTATAATAATTCATACACTTCTTAAGGTAGGTGAATTCTACTGTAGGTATGTTCACTTGTACTACAAGTACCTTCTTCCATGTGTGTGCATGTGTATTTGTGAGTATTAAGTGCATAGGTATGTTTTATTGTGCCTACCTCAGAGTGATTTTTCTGGAATATGCTTTTCCTGATTGAAGTAATTTACTTATCAAAGGAATTCAATAACTGCACAATCACAGCTAAAACTCTACACAGCGAACTTTCCTTGTACTTGTGAATATAGTTACGTGCAAATATATGTGTGCTACTTTGAAGAAATTTGTTTATCCACATGGATTTTATTTTTTTCTGAAAAAAAACACACTGACTATGAAAATTCCTAAAAAGTTAAAATAAATACGTGTTATAAGTGGGTACTATCAGTAGATATTAATAATTATTATTACATAAATATTAATAGATTAATTAAAACCAAGCATGCTGAGAATTTTGAGTCTTTGGAAAATGCTCAGGCTAAGTGTGTAGCTGGAACAGTAGGTAGCTGACATATGCATCTGATCATAACCTTAAAATAGTCTTAAATATTTTATTTGATAAAAATATCATATCCTTACAAGTACAGGTGAGATTCATGCTAAAAAGTATTGAATTAAGTGATAATTTTCCAAACTAGTATGTGTGTTTGAACAACCAAATATCTAAGTAGGTCTGAATGACTGCTGAGCCTCCATGCCATGCCAGAGTACTCCCGCTGCACTTGCCTAGATATGTTAATGACTTACCGTTATTAATATTTGACTAATCAACTATGGGTATGGGCTGTCTGATAAAACCAGTCTATATGCCAAGGTTCATTATATAGGATAGAATTCCATTGTCAAATAAAAGAGAGGGAGAGAGGGAAGGAAGGAAGGAGGAAATGAAGGAAGGAAGGAAGGGAGTTAGGAAAGATCCTCATTCAAGTCAATGGAATCTTCCTATCTTAGTTCCAGGCAAATTTTTATAGCTGACTTGTGCAGTGACTGGGAAGAAAATAGTGAAAAGCTGGATTAACAGTGAAAGTGCTGACATGAGAATCCTGCAGTAAACCCTATGAACAGAGTGGCTGTAATTCACCATCACAGTTGGATAAAGATAGAATGTGCTGCCTGTCACAAAGGGCAGGTTTGCTGACTTGACAACAGAGATTAAAGCATTCACCTTTGCTGAAGTTTTGACTCCTTTAATATTTTTAGGAAGAGGAGAGGGAAGAAAACTGTGTGAAATATTTCACAGAAATGTCTGTAGTGGTAATGGAATGTGACATGAACAAGAACAGATAGATGAGAAGGCAGACAGGAGTGGATTGAGCACTTCTGTTCAATAAAGAATGTATGACAATGTTCTATAGTGAGGATTTCAAAACAAATGATGAAATGCTTACATTTTCACATCAAGTACAGAGTCTGCTTCATATCAGAATAAACTTCTGTTGGATCTCTGTCATTAACTCTATTAATGCCAACAATTGGCCACTTAAAAGTCTTTGAGTGCCATCGAACATAGGACATTGTTCCTGGTGTTGAGAACACAGCAGACATCACAGCAGGAAGGATGTCTGCATTCAAGGAGTTTAAGATCCCTGACTGTAGCCTGGTGTCTCATCCTAACCCAGGAAGCCAGAGAGTTTTCCAACATATTGTCCTAAGATACCAGTAATTGTATTAATATATTGTTAATTATTAATAATGTTAATTAAGATCTATCTATCCATCTATCATATATCTATCTTAAGAGTTTTATTAGAGATATTAATAATTTTGTCTGGCTGTGAATTACCTTAAGTCTATGCATGTCCAAAACTATTTTCTGCTGTCACTTTTGAATCTAGGTTGACGGATATTTGCCTGAAAAACTTGAAAGACATTTCTCCATTGTTTTTTGACAATTATTGTAAAGTCTATTACCAAACTAGTTGTCTTTGTGCACTTTAATAATTTTTTACCCTATTTTATTTTATTTTTTAATTTTTATTTTATTTATTTATTTTTTAATTTCAGAATATTATGGGGGTACAAATGCTTTGGTTACATATATTGCCTTTGTACCACCCAAGTCAGAGCTACAAGTGTGCCCAACTCCCAGAGTTTAATAATCTTAAAGATTATCCTTTTATTCTTGAACTACTGAAGATGTCAAGAATAAAAAGATACTTGCAATGGAAGAGTTGGATTTAACCAGGGTTGTGGTTTTGTCAAGCAAGTGAAACAAAGTGAGAGAAAGAAGAGGGAGTCAAGAGTATATGCTAGGCAGTGATCATTTAAACCATGGAATCTAACCTAAGTATAAAGGAGAGAGAGCCTATCAAGATGAGGAATGGTAAAAAACTAGTAAAACCAAGGCACTGGAGAATTTTGTGTGTTATAAGTAATTTTCAGTCAGTGTGTTAGATGATATGAGACAGAGGGATATAAATTGGTGGTCAGTGAGTGAGAATCATAAAATTGAATTGATAAAGGAATCAGTTATTGGCATTGACAAGGATGAGGGTGTGACCATGAGAATTGGTAGTAATAATTACGGAAGTGTGGAGGACAAGATCATTGTAGGAGAGGGATTCATGGAACTCAGAGACTAAGGTGTTAGAAAGAGCCACAACATACATTTTTAACTCACAAGAAAATACACAGGAGCAATGTTGGAGACACTGATAATGAGCCACAAACTAAATTTGTGGAAAAATATAAGGTTTGTGGGTGATATAAACAGGTGATAAGAGATTTAAAGCAAGCTTAGTTTTTAGGGACAAGGGAGAGAAAGAATGGTTTGAAAGTAGCAATGAAGAAAAAAAGTCTACTCCACTTTCAGGCCCAGTGGGACAAGTGCTATGGTAGTAAAAACAGACACCACTGGTGAGAACTGCAGGGTAGAACTAGTTGCCTCAAGGAAGAGCTGGGTGTTCATGAGAGCCAGAGTGTAAAGAGAACATTCTGGAAAGAGGTAGAGGATAAGGGGACTTTCCTAATGCTAGAATGGGCATTCCAAAGGGCACAGAAAAGATATAGGAGAATTAAGGGATTGGAGAAGGGGAAGAAAAGGTTAGCATGCAGGAAATGAGAATTGCCCTCAGGATCTGTGGTTTTCATGGTGACTGAACCTAAAAAAGATAAAGGTTTGAAGAGATTATCCAGGCTGTGATTTAGGGGTGGGGTGGGGGCACTGGGAGGTGGAAAAAGAAGGGTGAAACTTATGCGATCCTCTTGTGATTCCTGTTGATAAAGTTGAGGCAAACAGAGAAGATGGATTCAGTTAGTCCTAGTGTAGGGTGGACCTGCTCTTGACTGCTGGTGGTGGAAGCAGGAAGTCTAGAGAGAAGAGTGCGAGCCCGACTTCACTTGTAGCCTCCACTGGAGCTGAGCAATAAATTTATTGACAGCATACTGCCTCCCACTCAATCCTTGGGGGTACAATTTTGGGCTTTTGGGGACACCAGCTGTTACTCCGATCATGTGGGTCCCTGAAAATAAGTATGAAAAGCCAAGGGAAATGGAAATCTGTTAATTTTCTTGGTATCCACAATTCAAACAACAAGGGAAAGAATAAACTACTACTGTATTTTGGGTGCATGGAGGGGAACAATTTGGGGGTCATGATGGACAGGAAATCACTTAGGAACCCTGTCCCCTGGGATGGAGCTGGGGCAGATGCTGAGCTGAGGTCATGGATTAAGCCCACTCGATGTTCATGAATTTTTCCTAAACGAAGCATCAGACGCATAGGTGCCATGTACACATTCTCCTGGAGACTGAAGGAGTATTTCCCCGGTAAAAAGATTAGTGGCAAAGCAGAAATTCAATTTCCTATTTTTTTTTTTTTCTGCCTTAAAACTGCCCTGGCTAAGCAAAAGGAAACTCACAGAAAGATACATTGCATTCATTCCTGCTTTGTGTTCCCACGTCTATTCTCTTTTAAAAACCTCATTCCCCAATTAAAATATAGTTTATTAGAACCGTGTATATTGTCTTGGCACCATTTTGTAACCACCTGAAATACTGAAACATAAAGGCGTTTTTAATTTTTGTTTCAAAGATTTCTTACAACATAGTCGATAAGGCTTTTATTGTGGACAGATTCCACTACATCCAATTATGAGCCATGCAAAATACTGCAACTATGAGAAACAAAGTATTAACTTTCTTTTTATATTTGGCATTTTAATGTTTCTTAAAGCATGTAATAGTTGTCCATAAGATTTCTATGTTTTGAGTATTGGCTTCACATATTAACATATGCTACACATTAATTATCTTTGGGCATAACTACAACATAATGATCAAATGAACATTTGTTTTTGATTTATAATTGTACCTACAAGAGCAAACAATTTTTTTTTTGATTCAGGATATGATGGGGGTACAAACATTTTGGTTACATGTAATGTATTTGCCTCGCCCAAGCCAGGGCTACAAGCGTGTCCTTCCCTCATATAGTGCACACCCCTTCCATTAGTTGTGGGTTTATCACCCAAACCTGGCCACCTGACTGGCACCCAGTAAGTATTACTACCCTGTGAACACCTTAGTGTTGATCAGTTAGTACCAATTTGATGCTGAGTACATGTGGTGCATGTTTTTCCATCCTTATGTTACCTCACTTCAAAAGATGAGCTCAATCTCTATCCAGGATAATATAAGGGGTGCCAGTTAGTACAACCCCTGTGGAAAATAATTGAAGATACCTCAAAGAGCTAAAAATAGAAATACCATTGATCCATCAATCCCACTGCTAGTTATCTATCCAAAGGAAAAAAAGACATTCTATAATAAAGACATCTGCACTTGAACGTTTATAACAACACAATTCACAATGCAAAGATGTGGAAACAACCCAAGTGCCCATCAATATATGATGGATTAATAAAATGTGGTATATGTATATCATGGAATATTACTCAACTACAAAAAACAATGGTAATCTAGCACCTCAAATGAACACTTTTGTACTTAGATTTAATAACAATTTTCTAAATAGAAATGATGTATATATAATATCCCTCCTGACTTTGGGAAAATAATAATTTTGTGACAAAAGGAAGTTTCATGGTTTTTCACATTTATTTCCTACATTTTTCTAAGATAGGTTGTATTATTTACCTCAGTTTACAGAGGAAGGAACTAAAAAATTGGGCAATTAAATAATTCACCCAAGTATATAAGATGAGGAATATGTAGAACAGGTATTTGAATCCAGTAGTCAATCCCGGGAGCCTAAGGTATTCTCCAATGCAGTATACATGCTCCAGCCCAAATTAAAAAGATTATAAATTTCTAGTAACTTGTATTTTAATTTAACTCTGTTTATGTATATTCCTTATAATAGTAATATTAATTAAAAGATATTGTTCACATTTTACATGTCAAGCTGTGTGATAAATAGCTTATCATACGTAAACCTCCTTTAAGCCCAACTACAGAATAAAGTGGAAATAATCCCCATTTTACAATAAGCAAAACTATTTATTTGCCCCAAGTCACATTCCTATTTAGCAGAGAAACTGGAAGTCAAAGGCAGTCAGACTGCAGATCCTGCAATACTAGTTGATAGTTCAGTTCAAATGTTTCAGCAAATATCCAAGTTGTAACAAATGTATTCTTTCCAGGTATGATATCTGAAATTTTATAGTCTCTGTAAACAATTATATAATTTAGACACAACAGATTTAGAGTAATTGGATTGGTCAACTCTCAGTTTTTTTTTTAAATTCAAAAGAATTTTTTGATTGTGCAAAATTCTAAAATTAAAATAAAATGCCTAATTTGCATGAAGGTACCAGAACATTCACTGTTTTCTCCATTAGTTTTATTCCAGTGAACATTGTACTATTCCTAACAATTTGATGAGGGTGATGAAGTGAATTGGTCCTCCAGATTTTCAAAGCTGGTGGAGTTATGCCCTTTTGGAAGTATTTTTTGTCCCAGGAATGTCAAAGCTGGAAACTTTTTGATGGCAATTTGTTTCTCCATCTGTCCCATACATTTACGATAGTTGTGAAGAATGAATTTCATGCTAGCCGAGTCGGCCTTTTCTTTTTGGTGTTGCCAAAGTGATTTCTTTAAGGAGAAGTCACCTGCGTGTTGGACTTCTGTGACTGCAGAGGTAGAATTGTTAAATTCTTTGACAAATCCTAAAGAGGCTCAAAAGTAACAGACATGCAAATGAATAAATCAATAAAGCCTCAAGTCTGGTGTTTTTGTATTAGTCAACATCTGTTAGGCTATGCTCTGGTGACAAATATACACCAGACACTTAGTGGCTTGACACATGCAAGTATATTTCATGTCTAGCCACAAGGTCCCCCCTAATATATGAAGACAGGGAAGTATGCACTAGCAATTTCTACCACAGCTGCCAATCCTTCTTCATTTAAAAACTGTATCTTTCAATATTCCAGCCATTTTGATATTGCAGATTACCTAATCTAATTTATCACCCAGATGAGTATTGTAGATTTGGATTGTTTCATAATTTACTTTGAAAGAGAAATAAAAACTTTTAGAGAATAAATTGCTCAACTTTTTGCCAATGCATTAATGTAATATTACAAACTGAAAAATTAATGTCGTATCATTTTCTCAATCAAGAAATAGCTAGAGGAAGATTTTTAGAGAAAATTAGAAGAATTTAAAGAAAAATAGGGGAGCATGCCTAGTCTTTCTACAATGTTGTAATCTCTAACATCTGAAGAATTTTGGGAGATTTATAGGCCTCTGAAAAAGCTGTGTGTCCCTGGGTGAGTTAATTAACCTCCTCAAGCCACATTTCCTTAAATCGCGGGGTACGTGGTGGTGGTCACATCTCTTATAGAGTTGATACAGTAAGTGAGACAATCAACATAAAGAAATTACAACAGTTGTGGCATTTACTAAAAAAGCTCAGTTAACCAGTGCTAAATGGACCCCTGAAAGAGTGATGATCACAACTATGTCACATTTGAGCCAAACCCGCGTGTATACATCTGTTAGTCACGTAGATTTGCTGCCTGCTAAAATGCTATAAAGGTGTCACATACATAAATGTTAATATACCTTTAGTAGCCATTAAATCAAAACTTATGTTAGTTAATATATATTAAGAGTTCGTTTTTAATGTTTTTAAGGATTCTCCTGCTCCTGTTCTGTGATGTTATCATTAGAAGTTCTGTGGATTTAATAATTTTCCACATAGATATAAAGCTAGGATTTATAATCTGTGTTTATAGATTTATAATCTGTAAATAAAATATTAAAAATTGAGTGTATTAATTCAATATGATTATTGTAAGACTAAGAATAATTGGGTAATAAGAGATGTTAAAGTTTTCAGTACTCTTTTAACTAACGGTTGTGTGATAGGCTGAATTGTGCACCTTCCCAAATTGGTATGTTGAAGTCCTAACCCCAAGTATCTCAGAATGTGATCTTATTTGGAAATAGAGATACTGCAAATGTAATTATAATTAAGATGATGTCATCCTGGAGTAGGGTGGGCTCCTAATTCAATAATACCAGTGTCCTTATAAGAAAAGAAAATTTAAACACAGAGACATACAGAGAGGGAAGATGATGTGAAGACACAGGGGAAACACCATCTACAAGCCAAGGTACACCTGAAGCTACCATTCTTGGAAGGAACCAACCCTGCCAGGACCTTGATATCCTACTTCTGGCCTCCAGAACTGGGAGACAATAAATTTCCATTGTATACAGCAGTCCCCACCCTTTTTGGTACCAGGGACTGTTTTCATGGAGGACAATTTTTTCCACGAGACTGCAGAGGGGAGATGGTTTCAGGATGATTCAAGTGCATTACGTTTATTGTGCACTTTATTTCTATTATTATTACATTATAATACATATAATGAAATAATTATACAACTCACTCACCATAGGTTGGAGACCCCTGGTATAAGAGATCCAGTTTGTGGTACTTTTGTTATGGCAGCCCTAGAAAGCCAATACAGGTTGTCACACAATTCAATTGTACATGCAGCTTAAAACCCATAAGAAATTATTAATATTAATATTCATTTACATTTCCAGTACTTTAAGTGGAAACCTTGCAGTCCTAGGAATAATTTGAGATATCCTACCTTAGGTACATAAGAACTTGTTCAAATATATAATGTTAAAATTTCAAACTTTTAAGCAAGTTAAATGACTGGATTAGTAAAACTATATTTTTTTTATAGAGTTTGTTATCTTCAACTGCCTATGACAACTAACCTGTGTAACTACGTTTCTAAAGTTTACTTGTGGGTAAGATGTAGCCATGTTTGCACTCCTTGTTATTTCAATGGTCAGCAAATATTATAATTCCTCTTCCATTATATGTAGTTGGATATATAATTGTGTTTTGATGATAGTGGGGGGTCTTATAACATCAATGATTTTTTTATACATTGCATTTGGTAAGTATATAAACTAAATTTAGATATATTTATACTCTTTGGATACCAGGAGGTGGAAGAACACTGGCATGGCACATAATGTCTCTTCTTAGATATATTATAATAATAATTCAGCTCTTTAGAATTTAGTGTCTATTTGCATTTCATGCAGGAACATTTCCTCCGGTCTTTATTCCAGTGATTCTTGATATATTTAAATGATTTTTTGCAGATTATTGAAGTACTACATAAATAATACATTAAGTCCTTTAGCCACGCCTCTAATAAAACCATCAAGTAATTTGTTTTCAGAACTAAAATAATAGACACTGAGGCTCTAAACCTGAGCTTTAAACACACAATTTCTCTCTTTAGTTGTCTCCTTCCTCCTCCATTCCACTTTTCTCCCATTTATATTGCAGCAATGAACACTGAATGTCATATAATATCCTCCCAGGAGCAATTGAATGTGTGTCTAATGGGTAAGAGAATGTGCGGACTCTAAATCAAGTTTCTTTATTTTACCCAGGAGATGCTACTGTAATGTTTGTGAGGCCAGAGTATACAAAGCAGAGACCAAACTTAAGAGCAAATCCCTCATTAATAGTTTTATAGTCAACAATTGGAATCTTTTTTTTTCTTTTTGATGTGGGACATTAATTTTCCAAATTTTATAACCTCAGGTGGAATTTTACAAATATAAAATTTCTGCTTTTTATGAAACACACAATTATAAAGCAAAAGCTCAGTGCTGCTTACTGTCCTTGGCAACCAGAATTTGGTAGCCTTCACACGATGCCGTTAGCTTAATGTCTCCAGTGCTATGTCTTAAAAACAGTTATGTATTCATCCTGACCTTAAAAGCATCATCAGCTATGCCTTATTTAATTTAGGATATCCCAGTTAATTTTTTATGTCCCAGTATAGAATTCATTCTATCATTTTCCTTGAATATACTCAAGCTTTGATGATAAAACCTTAAGTGTTTGTTTTTAATATCATTGGGTCTTCGCTCTCTCAGTTCAAAGACTTGTGAGAAGTACTTATACATGAAGATTGCATCTTAATTTTGGACTAGCTGTCCTCACAGTCTATATAACTGATTTGCCTCTGGCTTATTGTTTTTAAGCTTTAAGATTGAGTTCTACGTTCCATTTTAAAAAGTCAGTCAATGTCATCATCATAAAAATGATAGCTATTATAGCTATTTTCTATCACAATTCTCTTTTTCTTTATAGGTATAAACTGAATCTCAGAGAACTGTTCATTGAGAGTTTTAGATGGATTCAGGATGTACACAACAATTGGATACTAACAATAACAATAACAATATGTACACACTCTATTTAGATTCTGTCCTAAGTATTACATCTCCTTTAATCTCTACAATAAACTTATTTCATAGGGGCATTATTATAATCCATATTTTACATAACAGGAGACTGGAACTGAGAGAAGAAATAACATGCTCCAAATCATACAGCTAACCTAGAAGTCAAATTGGGTTTCTTTAATTCTAAAGCCTTTTCTAAATTTCTGCTGTATCTGCTAACATAGGGCACAGCTTTGGTGTTTAGTGTGAGTTCTTCGATATATCTGACTTCATTCAATTTAAAAAGTACTAAGAATACATAAATCCTACATAAAGTCTAGTGTAAAGTTCAAGGTAAAATTTGCTGAACAAAAAATGATTCACAATTTATCGTCAAATGACTCCCTAACAGAAAAAAAGATACAGGTTATTACAAGGTAAGCATTGTTAGCAGTGTCTTATTCTGGATTACAAAAGAGAGAATGTATTAACAAAATTTACTGGACCAAGATCTCTATTGAGGACAGTAAGTGGAAGAGTATGGAAACATTTTTCATAATTTTAATTGAGGATCCATTCAATACATTCATCGCGTCTTTTAGGGGATTTATACCAGAAGTATGAAATTAGACCAACCACTGAACTAGCCCAAATTAAAAAAAAAAGTCCAGATTGTGCTCACACTTCTGAGCACTTTTCAGGAAATAGGTGATACAGTAACAGTTTTACATAACACTTAATTCCCATAAAAATAACATCAAGAGGCATACATTGTGAAGAGATGATGAAACTTCCTCAAACATTTTAAACTCATTAAACTCTAAAGACAATTTCAGCACCAAATGCACTAGGTAAGTAAACAAGGAAAATAAAATTACACAGTGTAATTTGCACAATAATTATGATAATCTGAAGCCATTTTCTGAGAAGCAGTGGCAGGAAAATTTGTTACCATTTTTTAAAAAAGTCCTTCTGGTTTCTGCATCTATTACTGTTACATCTTCTAGACCATACTGCAAAGAGTAGTCAAAATAATTTTTCTAATAACTGACTTGAATATATTTGGTCTGAGCTCTCTGTTGATTCCCAAGTGCATGTAGAATAAAACCTAGACAGTTTAGCCTGGCATTTAAGACCCTGTATAATCTCTTAATAATCTAGTTCTTACCCTCTTTATTTATTTATTTGTTATTTATTTATTTAAGAATATTATGGGGGTACAACAATTTTGGTTACATACAATGCCTTTGCCTCCCCCAAGTCAAGGCTACAAGCGTGCCCTTCCCCTATACAGTGTGCTCCTCATTCATTTGTTGTGAGTTTACCCACTTCCTCCCCCACCTGACCGGCACCAATGAGTATTACTATCTTGTGAGCACCTTAGTGTTGATCAGTTAGTACCAATTTGATGGCGAGTACATGTGGTGCTTGTTTTTTCATTCTTGTGATACCTCGCTTCGAAGGATGGACTCAAGCTCTACCCAGGATAATATAAGAGGTGCTAGTTCACCATTGTTTTTTTTAGTTGAGTAGTATTCCATGGTATACATATACCACGTTTTATCAATCCACTCATGTATTGATGGGCACTTGGGTTGTTTCCACATCTTTGCAATTGTGACTTGTGCTGCCGTAAACGTTTGGGTGCAGATGTCTGTTTTATAGAATGTCTTTTTTCCCTTTGGGAAATACCCAGTAATGGGATTGCTGAATCAAATGGTAGTTCTACTTTTAGTTCTTTGAGATATCTCCATACTCCTTTCCACAGAGGTTTTACTACTTTGCAGTCCCACCAGCAGTGTATGAGTGTTCCTATGTCTCCACATCCATGCCAACATTTGTTGTTTTGGGACTTTTTGATAAAAGCCATTCTCACCAGAGTTAAGTGATATCTCATTGTGGTTTTTATTTGCATTTCCCTGATGATTAGAGATGTTGAGCATTTTTTCACGTTTATTGGCTATTAGCCTCTTCTTTTGGAAAATTTCTGTTCCCGTCCTTTGCCCACTTTGTAATGGGGTTGCTTGATTTTTCCCTTTCTGATTCTCCTCAGTTCTATAATAGTCTAATTATAGCCCTTTATTGGATATACAGCATGCAAATATTTTCTTCCATTTTGTATGTTGTCTTTTTGCTCTAATGATGGTTTCCTTAGCTGTGCAGAAGCTTTTTAATTTGATCAGTTCCCATGTATTTATTTTTGTTTTTCCCGTGATTGCTTTTGGAGTCTTTTTCATAAATTCTTTGCCTCAGCTGATGTCTGTAAGAGTTTTTCTAATATTTTCTTCTAGGATTCTTACAGTTTTATGCCTCAGGTTTAAGCCTGTTATCCATCATGAATTAATTTTTATGAATGGTGAGAGGTACAGATCCTGTTTCAGTCGTCTACATGTGGCTATCCAATTTTCCCAGCACCATTTATGGAATAGGGATTCTTTTCCCCAGTGCATGTTTTTGTGTGTTTTGTCAAAAATCAGATGACTATATGAGAATGGTTTTTATATCTGGGTTCTCAGTCCTGTTGCATTGGTCTATGTCTCTGTTATTATGCCAAGACCATGCTGTTTTGGTTACTACAGCCTTGTAGTATAGCTTGAATTCTGGTAAATTGATGGCTCCCAATTTGTTTTTTTTGCTTTAGGTTGTTTTGGCTGCACAGGGGTCTTGTCTGGCTCCATATGAAGTATAGAATTATTTTTTCTAGATATGCAAAAAATGATGTTGGTATTTTAATAGGGATTGCATGGAATCTGTAGACCACTTTGGGTAGTACAGACATTTTAACAAGAGTGATTCTGCTGATCCATGAGCATGGTATGGTTTTCCAGCAGTTTACATCCTCTATTTCCTTCCTCAGTGTTTTGCAGTTCTTCCTGTTGAGGTCTTTCACCTCCTTAGTTAAATATATTCCAAGGTATTTTATTTTCTTTGTTGCCTTTGTAAAAGTTATTGAGTCTTTGATTTGGTTCTCAGTTTGATTGTTGTTGGCATATATGAATGCTACTGATTTGTGTATATTGATTTTGTAACCTGAGACTTTGCTGAATTTATTTATCGATTCCGGTAGTCTCTTGGCAGAATCTTTGGCATTTTCTACATGTAAGATAATATCGTCAACAAAAAGTGATAGTTTGGTCTCTTCTGCCCACATTTGGATGCCCTTGATTTCCTTTGTCTGATTGCACTGGCTAGGACTTCCAGCACTATGTTGAATAGAAGTGGTGATACAGGGCAACCTTGTCTGGTTCCAGTTCTAATCGGGAATGTTTTCAATTTTTCCCTGTTTAGTATGATGTTGGCTGTGGGTTTGTCATATATGGCTTTTATCATTTTTAGGTAAGTCCCGTCTATGCCTATTTTGTTAAGCATTCTTATCACAAAAGGATGCTGAATGTTGTTGAAGGCTTTTTCTGCATCTGTTGAGAGGATCATAGGATCTTTGTTTTTACTTCTAGTTATGTGTTGAATTACATTTGTAGATTTATGTATGTTGAACCATCCCTGCATCTCTGGGTGCCTATCCTGCAGAAATTATTGCACAACATCGAGAAGGAAGGAATCCTCCCCAACACGTTTTATGAAGCGAACATCACCCTGAT
The DNA here is from genome assembly GCA_004363605.1 of Indri indri. Lineage (NCBI taxonomy): Eukaryota > Metazoa > Chordata > Mammalia > Primates > Indriidae > Indri > Indri indri. Next base: position 41,303 of record RJWJ010002825.1, on the reverse strand, counting down.
ACCAAATTCAGGAAAGGACTCAAAGTAAAAAAAAAAAAAAAACTACAAACCAATATCCCTTATGAATATAGATGCAAAAATTCTCAATAAAATCCTAGCAAATTGAATTTAGCTGCTCATCAAAAAAATAAAAATAATCCATCATGATCAATAAGACTTTTTAAAGAAGGGTTTTAAATTTAGATGGACCTGATTCATCAATTTGTTCTTTTATGGATCATGCTTTTGGTGTCATACATAAGAAATTTGTGTCTAATCAAAGGTCACAAAGACTTATGTGGTTTTGTTTCAATAAGTTTGGAATTTACTTTTATTTTTATCTCCTATTTTGAGTTAATCTTTATATTAAGATAAAGCTCATTTTAAGCAGCAGAAATTTATTTCCTCACAGTTCTGGAGGCTGTAAAGTCCAAGATCAAAGTCCTTGTTGATTTGGTTTCTGGTGAGGACTCTCTTCGTGGTTTGTTGTTGCCTGCCTTCTTGCAATACCCTCAGACAGCCTTTACTCAGATGCATGCACACTGAGAATGGGAGGGGAGAGAGCAAGCTCTCTGGCATATCTTCTTTATCTATTTCAACATGTTAGGGAGGAACAAATATTTTTATTATTTAATACATGGATACCTTGTATAGTACTTAAACAGGGGATTTTAGTGTGCCCATTGCCATAATAGTGTTCATTGTACCTGATAGTTTTTACCCCTCATCCCCCTCCCAGCACCCCTTCTTCACTGAGTTGCTTTGTATCTTTGTCAAAAATCAGCTTTCCCATAAAAGTATGGGTATTTGTACTCTACTCTGTTTCATTAATTTATGATGTAACTTAATACTAATACCACACTGCCTAGATTATAGTAGCTTTAATGACATTTGAAATCAGGTGGTTTGAGTCCTTTAAAGTTTGTTTTGACTTTTCCTTTACATATCCAGATAAATTTTAGAATTGGTTTGTTCATTTCTATTAAAAAATCAGATGGGATTTTGATTGAGATTGTGTTGGATCTATAGATCAATTTGAGGAGACTTGACAATAACGCTGAATCCTCTGAACAAAGACCTATTATATTTCTCTATTTATGACCTAATTCATTTCTCTCAGCAATGTTTTGTAATTTTCATTGCACAGGTCTTTCATTTTTTTGTTAAAATCTTCCCTAAATATTTCATATTTTAGACGCTATTGAAAAGGATATTATTAATTTCAGTTTCTTACAGTTTGTTGCTAATACATAGAAATGCAATTGATTTTTGCCTACTGATCTGCCTAACTTGATAAACTTACTTATTAGTTACTAGTGGTAGCACTTTTGTAGGTTGTATTGAATTTTCTACAGAGACATTCATGTAATCTATGAATAGTGACAATTGTACTTCTTCCTTTCCTGTTTGAATGAATGTTATTTCCTTTTCTTACCCAATTGTACTTGCCAGAACCTCCAGCATGACATTAAATAGGAATGAGTAGACATTCCATTCTTGTTCTTAAACTTTGAAAGAAAGCATTCAGTCTTTCATCATTAAATGTAATTTTAGCTGTAAAACTTCCTCATAGGTGTATTTTATTAGGTTAAAAAATTCCTTCCTATTACTATTTTAAATCATAAATAGATCTAGATAATTTTCTATCTATATTTATATGGTTTATTAATATTTGTAATTACAGTGATTGCATTTTAAATCTTAAACCAACTTTACATTCCTAGAATAAACTCAGCCTGGTAATGAAGTAATAGCTTTTTATATATTGTTGTATTTGATTTGCTAAAATTTTGTTTAGAAATTTTGCATCTATATTCATGAGGAATATATGTAGTTCTCTGGTTTGGATATCAGGATAATCATAGGATGAGTGAGGAAATACTATCTCCCTTCATTTTTCTGAAAGAATTTCATTAGAATTGGTATTAGTTTTTCTTTGTGTTTTTGAATGCACCCGTGACGCTATATAGTCTTGGAGTTCCTTTGTATAAAGTTTTTTGGTTTTTGCTTTTTTAAAAAATATTAAATTTCAGTTTCTTTAATAGATACAGCTTGTATTATCTATTTCTTCTTGAGTTAGTTCAAATGAGCTGAGTAAAGTAGTTTGCATCTTTCAAGGAATTTGTCCATTTCATTTAAGTTGTTTTAGTTATTGGCATAAAGTTCATAATATTCTCTTATTATCCTTTAACATCTGTAGAACCTGTACTAATGTCACCTTTCTCATTCCTAGTATTCATAATTTGTATCTGATGTCTGTTTTTTTTCTCATCTTTCAGGCTGGAGGTTTATTAATCTCATTTATGTTCTCAAATAACTAGATTTAGGTTTTATTTAGTTTCTTTATTGTTTTTATTTTTCAACAATTGTATTAATATTCCTCTGATTCTGGGTTACAGTTTTTGTCTTTCACTGCTTTAAAAATGTTGCTTCACTGTCTTCTCAATTCCATTTTTTAAAACAAGAAATATGCTTTCATTTTACCTTTATATAATAGATCTTCATTCACTGAATTTAATATTTTCTCCTTCTCACTGGTTTCGAGCAATCTAATTTTGATTTGCTTTGGTGTAGGTTTCTTTGTGTTTCTCATGCTTGGGGCTCATTGGGATTGCTGAATCTCTGAATTTAGACTTTTCCAAATTTGAAAAATTTTTGTTCATTCATTTTAAATTTTTTTGCCTCTTTTCCTTTTCCTGCTTCTAGGACTCAAATTACAGGCATATGATGTCACTTGAATTTTTCACACAACTCACTGATGCTCTCTTCATCTCTCTGGGTTTCATTTTTAGATAGTTCCTATTGCTATACTTCCAAGCTTACTTACCTTTTCTTCTGCAATGTCTGATGTGTAATCTGGCATTAATCCTGCACAGGGTATTTTTATCTCATACATTGTAGTTTTCGTCTCTAAAAGCTTAATTTAAAAAATATTTTCCATGTCTTTATTTAAATTTTCAAACATTGTAATATATTTATAATGCCTGTTTTAATATTCTTATCTATTGTTTAACATTATTGTCAGTGCTGGATTGGTTTTGATTTATTAGGCCTCATTATAGGTCATATTTTGACTCTGTTATACACCTAGTAATTTCTTATTGGATGCTAAACGTTGTGAATTTTACCTTTTTGGGTGCTGAATATCTTTGTATTGCTATAAATGTTCTTGAGCTTTGTCCTAGAATGAAAATGTTTTGACTTTTTTTTTTTTTTTTTTTTTTTTTTTTTTTTTTTTTTTTTTTTTTTTTTTTTTTTTTTTTTTTTTTTGCTTTTAAGATGTGTTAGGTAGGACTAGAGCCGGTATCAGTCTATGGTTAATCAATCCCCACTACTGAAGCAAGACCATTTTGAATACTCTACATAATGACCAGTGAATACTGAGGTTTTTTAATCTGGCTGGTGGGAGCAGACACCATTCATATCCTTGTGTGAGTGCTGAGTTATATCATCTCTATCTTTTTAGGTAGCTGTTTTTTGCTGACTTGGGTTGTTTCCTCACATAGATTTACTGATCAGTACTTATCTAAATACTCCTGATAGATCCACCCCCAAACTCTAGAGTTCTCTCTCTGTGAATTTCTCATCTCTGGAAATGTTTCCTGAAAATTCTAGCTGCCTTGTTCTCCACAGAATTTCAGGTTTGTCTTCTTATCTTGAGGAGTTTGCTAGCCTCAGCCTGGGTTCATTCTCCCTGCATTGTGACCTGAAAAGCCTCCTAAATTAATATGCAGGGGCAATTGTAGGTCTTATGTGTTTGTTTCCCATCTCTCAGATTTCAGTGTTCTTCATTGCTTGATGAATAGTATCTTAGAAACCCTTTCTCATACATTTTGTTCATTTTGATTGTTTCAGGCAACAGGGTAAATCTGATCTCTTTTACTTTATCTTGATCAGAAGTGGAAGTCTAAAATAGCCTTTTAATTGACAAATAAATTCCAGTCTGAATTTCTTAAAAGAATAAAAATATTACATTGTTACCACTCTGTCTGAAATTTACCCACACCTAGAAAACACCAGAGTTCTTGCTTATAGAAGTAATAAGCAAGCATTTTTGTTCTTAGAATCCTTGAAAATAATTGAAGTCTCATATCCTTGGCCTAAAAGAAATCAGGGTGGAACAAGTGAGAATTGAGCAACAGTCTAATGATGAAGATCTTAATATATTTAGTCTGTTTTTTTCTTTTTGTCTGGTTTTCATGCTAATCTGAACTTGTGCAAGATTCCAAATCTACTTGAGACAGAGAGACTCTTACACTCCTTTTAAATCTTGATATGGATGGGATCTAAGATAGGGGGATTTAGTAAAGATGAGCTGAAATGATCAAAAATGGTATGGGTTAAATAGACCAAAGCCATAATCAATTTTTGGATATTATTTGTGAAATTAGTTGAAACAATTTTATATTACAGAATGTTTTAATTATTAATAAGACCAATATGTTTTAGAGCTAATAGAAATGTGAACTCTCTCCCTCTGCTTTGGTGGAAGTGAAAGTGCTGTGGTTATCTGACATTTGGGAACAGAAGGCCACGAAAGGGCCAGTAGTGATGCTACAAACAAGACACACTGTAGAATTGGGGACAAAATCAAAATGGTAACAAATTCTGAACCACTGAAGAACATCCTGTATTCATCTCTTTTTAAAGTAAAGGACCTTGTGCTGTGGCCATTAAATAAACGTGGCTGACTATGTGGTAGGGTGTTAAAATTAATCTTTTATTCTAGAATGTGTTTTGCCAAAACGAGAATCTGTTTTTCTTGTGCTCTAGAAGCTATCATTATGAATAAGTACTTAACATTTCCCTTTGTCTATTTCATTATTTATATCTGAACATTGGAACTTAGTTACGTTTGCTTATGTAGGTCAAAATGACCTCAAATTCCTAAACTTGGAATATGAGAATTTCAGCCTGAAGTGTTATCAGAACCACAGAAAAGTGTCACCCTTTCAGAGGTGAGGGGGAGCAAAGGGAGCGAGTGCACTGGAACGTCAGCCCAGACTTTGGACTGTGTGAGGATGACCTGCTGTATGTGCTATTTTCTAAGTGCGTTTCTCCATCTGAATCTGTGCTTTGAATTATTTTTCCCCTAGATGTGTTAGTTCTTTTTTCCAAGTTGAACCTTATTTTATTTTCCTTGCTAGGGCCCATTTTATTTTTCCAACATTTCCCATTTTAATATCATCTGCAGAATTCATTAAGACCCTGTTTACTCCCTTGCTGAGGTCTCTGAGACACAGAGCTGGACAGGGCTTGGGGTCAGACCATCCATTCCCTCTCCTCCATGCAGCCCCCATAATCCACACTGGCCCCCATACACAGGGTTTAATCTGCTACAACATTTCCTTATTGAAGGAGATTTCCTAGGCTCCCCCCAGCACAAAACTGAAGTGGAAAATGGAAAAGATAATAACAACAATATGTTTTCCTTTGCTGCTCGGGGATAAAGTAATAAACAAAATTATTAATCATCATTCAGCACATGTCCAGACCTTGGCTAAGTAGCATGAATGATATAAAGAAGGGAAAGCTTTGGCCCTCTCCCTTGAAGAAATTACTATGTAATTTAGAAGAGAAAGCATACATATACGTATACATACTCCTGAAACAGTGAGAAAACAAAGCACCATGCACAGATATACTGACTTATGAGATGTAGAATGGAATTGCCCAGAGAGTGAAAAATATTCACATGGATTGTAAAACTCAGCAAAGATTTAGCAGAGGAGGAAGAGCTTATCCCCCAAGTATTAATATTTACATATAAATTCATGCTGTTTTGTTCCAGGTATTTATTGAGCATCTACTATATGAGAGAAATTCTCCTAAGGGAAAGGGAGTAATAGACAGATCTTATGCCATCACCAAGCTTTCATATGAGAAGAAACAAAAAAATATCACTATACAATGTGATAGGAGCTATCAAAACTTTCATTCTGGGTTTCTTTTCCTAATACTAAAAGTCAGCAAAGCAAGATGCAATCTGCATGGGTTATTAGATTCATAAATAATTTATTGACTGATTCATTCACTTACTTGTCTCGAGTGTTTACTCTGTGAAAGGCATTAGGCTAGATATTACATGAACACGAAGAGTCTAATATGGACAAATACACAGAAAATACATAGTGCAAAGTAGAAAATGATTGCTACATTTTTAACTAGCTTACATTTCGGTAATCAACATAAGCCTAAGGGAGCCGTTCAAAAATATCTGTCTTATATGGGAAGACATTTTTAATCAAAAGGAATGGCAAGAAACGAGGCCATGTTGGGGACCTGGAAAGGAATCTGGCCTTACTCTGTGAGGAGTATACAAGTAGCCACCAACCACGGTTGTCCCTCTATTGGAAATGTCTGAATAGCACGGTGATATTCAGGAAAGTTTAACAGCAGCAGCAGTAACATAAGTAACAGCTGATATATTTAGGACTTACTCTAGGACGAGCTCTTATTTAACAATTTTAAATTGTAGAATCTCATTTAATCTTCCCAGCAGGCGATGATATAGCTATTATTATTTTCCATATTTCACACAAAGTAAATCTGAGCCTTAGAAACTAACGAGGCCTGATCCAGCTAGAGAAGCTTAAAGTCCGTAAAGTCTGAGGTCAAAATGTGAGTAGGAGTTGCCATGAGGCCAAAGGTATTTGACTTTCCACAATAGCCAAAGGTAGTGGTTCTTAACCTGAGGTGCATACTGGAAACATCTGGGGAGCATAAAAATACCATCGTTCCAATCCGATGAAAATCTGTGGATGTGAGCCTTAGGCATCAGAATTTCTAGAGCCTCCCAGGTGATTTTAGCAGCCATCCAGTCCTGAGAATAAACACCTTTAGGTCTTCCCCAGAGGAGAGGAGAAAAACACATATCCTAAAAACAAAAAAACAACACACATACACATAATATATTATAATATATATATAATATATATTCACACAGATGCTCCTCGACTTATGATAGGATTATGCCCCAATAAACCCATCATAAGTTTAAAAGATCATAAGTTGAAAATGCATTTAATAAACATACCTAACCTGCTGAATATCATAGCTTAGCCTAGTCTACCTTAAACATGCTCAGAACACTTAGATTTGCCTATGGTTGGGCAAAGTGATCTAATACAAAGCCTATTTTATAATAAAATGTCGAATATCTCATGTAAGAATATCGCGCCACATATTGCTAGCCCTGGGAAAGATCAATATTCAAAATTCCAAGTGTAGTTTCCACTGAAGGTGTATCACTTTCTCACCATCATACAGTCAAAAAATTGTAAGTCAAACCATCGTGAGTCAGGGGCAGTCTGTATAGTCTTCCTGGTTACATTCAGAATTCATATATATGTCCAAGAGTAAATTTCGAGAGCTGAAGCCTGCCCCAGGAAATATCAAATTTCTTATTGCTGTGGGTTCTCCTACAATAGGCAGATCCATACCATTTAAACAGGTTATACCCTTCATCTAAGTGATCCAAGAAGTTAAAAGGATTATGTTTTCCTTGTTCTAAGTTTGTGCGATAAATTTTTTTACATCAGGACTCCAATGTTTATCTATAAATTATTAACAATAATTTTTATTAAGTAGAATGAATGACTGCTTCATTTTGAATCTGAGGAGCTTGGAAGACCTAAGATCAGCTGAGGTCTGTTGGTGGGAGAGAAATCCTCTATGCTACCAGTCTTGTTTAAATGAATCCTGAGCCCCCTATAATGGCCATTCCATGGTTTCCCAATTATTCTTCAGAGGCACACATTACGTAAGATTCAGACAAAAGTTCAAACATATAAGTGATCATGTATGAGAAAAGTATCTGTCCTGAACACCCTTAAGGATCCATAGATAAAATATTAATAACATTTTCCTTATAAGCAACAACTCTCTTAACTTAGAATTTTGAAACGGGTCCTGATCTTATCAGTTGACAGGTAAAGTAAAGGAGTTATACCTACAATATGCAGCAATATACTGGATATAGGGAAGAATGTAGGAGACTTCCTACACTGGGATTAGCAAATTTTAAAGTTTCAACAATTCCTTTTCCAAAAATTTTGTTTGGTGATTCAGAACTTACAATCTCATGCCTGGATGGAAATGAGGGATAAGGAGTAATTACTGATAAGTAATTAAGTTATACAAAACATGACAAGTCTTTTAAGATCCAAGGTCTTAAAACACAGTTCTTGTTTTTGTATAGACTACACATTTTCCTAAAAGCTGCAAATAAATTTAACATTTTAAAAGATGTCAATTAATTCATTCCGGCAAATTGCAGGCTTTTAGATCCCAAGCCAATGCTTTTGCTTGACAATTGAAGTCAGTACATGGAGTATTATTTTAGGCCAGCTAAATCTAATGACCTTTCTACCCTCCAAGTTTCAAGCCACAGATTTCAGCAACAGAGACCAATGAAATATGTATCCTACGTTCCAGCCAGCAAAAGTAGCAAGGAGATATCCTGTGGCTAGGAAAGAGCATGTTTCTTAATAAGAAAATGACTGTTTGAACACTGTAACACATAAAGTCATTTCCTGGCCTGTGTTTTACATGTGGCTTTCTATTATTGTCTGATACACTGTCTTTGCATGCTTGATATCTCTGACCTTCGGCTCCATCCACATCAAAAATCTTCACTTAACTTCTTCCCTCTATCAATGAATTTATCTCTTTGTTTCTCAATTCTGATGAAAATGATTATTGAAAGGGCATGGAGGACATGGGACATAGGAATGGGAGAGCTAATCCAAAAGAAAATTTCCTCTAGGGAAACTGAAAGATGTCACTAAACTTTAATTTTTCTCAGAGTTCTGATATTAATTTATGTGCCATCAAGTTGTCAATCATTAATGCTTTTTATTTGCAAACTGTAGCATCTCACAGATGGAACCACTCCTCCTCTTCCTGCCATCGATCCTTCATAGTTCAGCCTATCATTTCTCCACATATGATCTCCAGCATGGCTTTGCTATGGGATTCAGAAACAGAGTAAAGGAGGGGAGAATAGATGAAGCAGAGATGATATGTGCATACATACACTCTCCCCTCACTCTTTTATATATTCCCTTTATTTTTAGTATTTGACTTCACTCCTCTTAAGCACTTTGGTTTTATTCCTCCTAAGAGATCACTGGTTTATATCCATTTATACTTTATAAAGGAGTACATGGCAGTTACAGTCACTTTTAAGGGCCACGCATAACTAACTGAAATGGCAATTTATATTGAAATGGGTGGATATAGATTTTACTCCACATATATCCTTTAATTAATCATGTATAATTAATACATCATTTTATATTGAATGCTATGGTAATTACTGTGAGATGCAACTATAAATAAGAATGTGGGGCACAAAAAATTTATAGTTTTCTGGATGGAGTTTACTAATAAAATTATAATTTAAATATCATACAGTGTGCTGTAATAGAAAGAATACTGGACTAGATGACAAAGGAAGTCAAAAGCAACCCCTACATCACCATTTCCCATTAGGGGCCTGTTATTAACTGAATTGTGTCCCCACAGTTCATATATTGAAGCCCTAACCCCCAATGTCACAGTATTTGGAGCTAGGGCCTCCAAAGAGGTAATTAAGGTTAAACAAAGTCATAAGGATGGGGCCCTAATCCAATATGACTGGGGCCCTTATAAAAAGAGGAAGAGGTACCAGGAATGCGTGTACACAGAGAAAAGTCATGTGAGAAGGTGGCCATCTGCAACCCAAGGAGAGAGATCTCAGGAGAAACCAATCCTGCCAGCACCTTGCTCTTGGACTTCCAGCCTCCATAAGTATGAAAAAATAAATTTCTGTTATTCAATTCACCTAGCATTTAATATTTTGTTATGTTAACCCTGTAGAACTAATACAGGACCTTTAAGCAAATCACTTAAAATTGTCAACCACAGCCTCCTTCCAAAACATTCTGTCCTCATATTCTCTGACATTTCTTGGCCACCTATTCTCGACTTCTTTTCCAGGCAGTTTCCTATGCCTTTCTCTTGGGGTGTTTGTCATGAATCTGCCCCAGGTCTTCTCCTCTTTTCAGTGTTAACTTTCTTCCAGGGGACTCTGCACACTCCCATCGCTCCAGGAACTACCTAGTTGCTGATAGATCAGCCCTACTTTATCTTAAGCATTAGAATTATGCATTTAATTTCTTACTTGACATCTTTAATTCAGCTGCTTCAAACACAAAATGTTCAAAACCAAACTGATCATTTTTCTCACGTTTGTTTCCTTCTTCATTGGAACCGCTATCTACTCAATCTAAGAAACCACCTTGGTGGTCATCTTTGACTCCTTTTTGTCCCTCACTCCCCAGAGCCAACTAGTAACAAAGTTTCATGAATTCTGCTTTAAAACATATGTCTTGAGTCTGTGTACTTATCTTAATCCCAAGATCACCAAGCTCATGAACACCACCATCATCCATGTGATGGACTGTAGTAGACTTTCAAATGATCTCCTTGGATCCAGTCTTAGTCCCTCCAATCTACTCTTCGCAGTGTAGCAAGATTGTTTTTTTTAAAATCCAAATATGGTTCCGATACTCCCTTTGAAAGGACAAAATCTTCAATGTCTTTGGCTTTCAGGGTAAAGATCAAATTTCTTGATATACCTTAAAAACCCAGTCCCTGCTCAACACACACCCACTCCTTTCCCCTCATGCACTCTATGTCCAGCACAATTCTGTTCTTCTTTCAGGTCCTAGTGCCTGTCAATTCTTAGTTACCTCTTGACTTTCATACAGGCTTTAACTTTTGTCTGAAATACCTTTTGCTCCTTATTCTGGGTAATTCCTTCTCAAAACTTGGGTTCAACTAAGACCATGCTTCTTTCCTTACTGCCCCCTGCCTGAACTCCTACCATACCAGGGCAAATAAATACCACTGCAATGTGTACCCATAGCCTTCTGTATATCCCTAACTTCTTTCCTTAGTATTTTAATCAATGGTCTTCATTAATATCTCGCTATAATATTAATAATGCTTGGCATTCTGTTATTATTCTGATTGACTAATAACTATTAATTGAATGAATAAATGAATAAAACTCACTAAATTGATAAACTAGAAATAACAATGACAGTCTATGTTGTCTCAGTGGAAATCCCTTAAGAAAAAGGATTAAAACATGCAAAAAGACTAAGAAACTGAGAAAAGATTATCATGAAAAAAATAGGCAAATAGTATTTAATGTGGCCTTCAGATAAACAGAATGAGAAAATTCTATTTAACTCAAATTGTAGTTAATTGTTTAAATAATTCTAAATGATATTAAAATTTAAAACCTGTAAATCTATAGCACTTGGGGAAATTCTACTTATTTCTAAGTGAGCATATAAACCTGTGTATGGACAGATATGTATAATCTGTTACATTGTGTGTATCATGTGATGCTATATTAAAATGTAAAAATTTAAACTATATTAGTAATTTGGAAATTTTGAACCATAAATCTATGGTTATGCTGGGAAAGCACTAAAGTTGTAATTTTACTTTCTTTTATAGATTTTATTTTTCAAGCTCCAATGATTTTCTTGCAAAATTCATTTAGTATCCCTTGATTCTTACATTCCTGAAAATCTTCCCAGAGACATGATTTCCAGATTCTACTCTAACATTGTCCTTTGCAAATTTAACTAAATATTTTCATAATATTTGAATATTTCTTTATTTCTGACATATTCTCCACACAGGCTTCCATTATTTACTAAAATAATGAATTATATTTGAAAAAGTTGTCAGAAGTTATCTTACAGGAATCCCATCTCCAGTTAGACAGTTTTCCAGCATTAGCTTAAGCATTTCCAGGGACTTGGCACACTCTATTTTCCAAGGGAATGCTTTTCAGAGTTGAAAAGATTTTTCTTTTATTACTGCAAATTATGCTTCTGTGTTACTAAAATCAACTTGCTGGTCCTAGCATTTTCCTCTGTACCAAAACTGATTTTCCGTAAGGCAGCACTTCCAATTTTTAAGATTAATTCAAAAAATGTTGCAAATAAAATAATGGCTTTGAAATATTTGTCACTATAACTCTTTCTAACCTATGCTATTGTTTTCTGAACATTCAATTCATATAATTAACTGATACACCTCATGTGAATGTTAAATATTCTATCTGTTCCTCCACACACATTCCCTTTTAGAGTCAACATAACAATGCTTTACATAGGCGATATCCCCCTGCCCATATCATTCATTCTAGGGTAGCATTACTTACATTTTGTTTTCTGCCACATCCTAGCTGTCGTTCTCAGGATACTTTCTTGTTTGCCAATGTCTCTCTCAAAGAACCAGAAACAATGTTGTAAAGCTGGAATGACAATGATATAACACACTCCTGAAATTCTCTTAAATTTGATACCATACATACAAATGAGAAAAGCACAGGCTCAGACGACTCTATGGCTTCCTCCACATGTCTGAGATGTCCAGTAATAGCGCTATGACCAAAACCTATGGCACTGTGTTTTAGCTAAGAGTCCAACTTTTATGACAAACATTGGGTTCTAATTCCAAAGATAGGTTCAAATACACTATTATTAATTCAAGTTTCCCCTATTTTGTAACTAGCCTTCTTGAATCCAAGTGAAAACTTACAAATTATCTTCAAACTTCTAGTTTTTGGCTTACCCAGCTAATTTTGAATGATAATTCTGTTGTTCAAATAAGCATATACACCTTACTGTTTGATTAAAATATGAAACAAAATCAAATCTCATGGTATAATGGTGATTAATGTTCTCCACATGATCCTAACAACCATTAATTATATTTGTTCTAATAATTAACTAATTTTGCAATGCAAAATTTTAGAATCTGACAGAAACCTACCCCACAACTACTGAATTCTAGCCCATTTCTAAAATTTTACAAAGGTGTTGTAACTAACTGCCAAAGTACCTTGCCTGAAAATTATTTTTCTTATTAATAGATTATCCTCTTTCTGTATTTTCTTAACGTTACCTCTTCTTCTACATTGTACATCTTCTTGCTTAAGAAATATCTACAAATCCCTTTGTATTATTACTGTTATTTTTCACAAGTCTCAATTTGTTCTGAGCTTCATTATTATGGATGTTATTCTTAGAGGTGCCACCCTTATGTGTTTCTTCCTTCTTAGTTAATTTTCCATCCATCTGTAATACACAGTCTTTGAAAGGGTTGCCTTTGATCAATTTGATATGTTTTTAATATTGATAATTATTTATGTTATTCGGAAAGCAGACACCACGTCTCTGGATCAGGGACAGGTGTTATCACTACATTAGTTCTTTTTTTGTTGTTGTTAGCTGATGTTCATTATGTTTATTCACATTTGATTGCCTGTTTTTCCAGTGCTCGGTGGACAGCACATCTCGGGGAACCTCCTGGAGCCTGGGGATCTGGGTTATGGTCACGGACCATGCAGGAGGCTTCACTGGACTGTGGAGGCTGAGGGCCTTCCCTGAGCCCTTCTGGTGACAGGGAAGGAAGAGAGGCTGAGAGCATCACCATGTCTTAAGTTAGTGCCTTCTCCATTCTGTACTTCCTCCACATCATCATCGTCGTCGTCCTCTGGGACAAAAATGTCATGTTCCTCAAGTAGAGCAGCAAAGGTCTTGCTACTGAGCGTCCTGACACAGAGAAAGCGGATCACAATGGAGAACACGCGGAGAAGGCCGAAAGACGTTTTCACCGGTTTGGGCAAAACGGCGCCGCTGCAGGTAATGATGACTGACCTTGACGGCACTAGGCTCTGACCTGAGCCGCCGTCATTGCCGCCTTTCCTCAAGGTTGGCCCGCTCCGAGATCCCCAAATCAGCTGGAGGCCAGTACTAGCCAGGAAGCCGCTCCAGACGCCATCCCTCAGGAGGAACAATAGTTCTTGATGTTCCATTCATTCTTCCCTCTTCAGGGTGATGCAGTGACAGCCAGATAGGCCTCGTATGGGCAAAGGATTTTTTTGCACCACAGGAGAGGAAGCTCAAAACTATAAATGTGGGCATTTATATAGGCTACACAGTGCCCCCTCTCTTCCTGAGGAAGAGAGAGATATCTTTGTCCCCTAATGTTTGATGATGATGATTGATGATGATGGTGATGGTTTTGAGGCAGGGTCTCACTCCGTTGCCCTGAGTAGAGTGCCATGGCGTGAGCCTAGCTCACAGCAACCTCAAACTCCTGGGCTCAAGCGATTCTCTTGCCTCAGCCTGCCAGTAGCTGGGACTACTGGCGCAGACCACGATGCCTGCCTACTTTTCCTATTTTTAGTAGAGATGGGGTCTCGCTCCTGCTCAGGCTGCTTTTGAACTCCTGAGCTCAAGCGATCCTCCCCTTCAGCCTCCCAGAGTGCTAGGATTCCAGGCGTGAGCCACTGTGCGGGCCCCTAATGGTTTAAAGCCTTTGGAATGTAAAGAGATGGCTCCAAGTTTCATCCTTTGAAATGTAAACAAACACCAAGAAGATAAATTGTTTAAATCTCTTTCATTATATAGTCAGTCACCTTTTAACTTCCAAGATTTGTTCTTCAATCCAAGATCTAGTTTTCTTTTTCTGAAAGTTCTACCCAGGCAAAAACCTGAAGATACTCATTCCCCTACATGTCCATGAGATCTCTAATCCTTGTATATGAAAGCTTCGGTTAAGAAAAATATACCTCTATCTTTAATATGAAGAAATAAAAATAATCAAAAGGTAAAAATATATTGGGTATGTGTAAAAAGAGTGAAAAATCCTACAATTATATTTTTTGCCCAAGTGAGATCCTCGCTTCCAAGTTTTCTATTTAGGTGGGGAAAAGAATCCTGGATTTTCAGATACTGTTTCTCACATCTCACTGACTATCTGGTTGATTCATGTTGAGCCCAGTTAATGGCTTAATGAGAGAGATGGGGTGGAATCTTTCTCTGTTTCTTTTCTGTACCTTCCTTAGCATCTTATCAAAACTACTACGATGATCTCCCTTCTAGTCTTACATCTACTACCATTCTCTCTACAGCAAACAGATAATGTTTTTAACTCTGATATGATCTTTAAGACATTTTAAAATTTATTTTTAACGTAAAACAAGCTTTAAGCCATTGTGCTTAGTATACGATTTAAATTTATTATTAATAATTCTGCTTGCTTAATTTTTCTTTTGTCTAACTCTCTAGCATCACCTTTCCCTTTTCTACTTATCTCACAATGCTTTAGCCATAGTGGCCTTCTCTGAGATATTTAAAACAACGACAGTATCAAAACACAATCTTTCCACATGTCTCTCCCAAAGAGACTTCAAGCTTTCTCGTATCAATTTGCTTTGCCTGAAATGTTTCTTCAAAGGAGAGACAGCACCATCCAACCTCCTTCAGATGGCTTCCACTTGTTCTCACCTATAAAGTCATGACATGTAACAGATTTTGCTAAATATCCATCAAAAAAAATGTGTTCCCCCTTCCCAGCATAGAGTTGTCAAAGGGAAGCAGTGCATTTCCCATCTCCCTTGCAGCTAGCTAGAGCCATGTGCCTAGTTGTGGCCAAGGGAATATGAGCAGACATGCAAGTGCCACTTCGAGTTCTGACTGTTAAAATCCTCACTCATGCTCCCTCACACCCTCTGCACTGTCTGTATGGCTAGAATTGGGATAACCCCCAGGTGCCCTTAAAACCAACATATTGGAGATGTCAGAGGCAACATCGGAATTAGTACTTAAATAATTGTGTGGACAAAGGTGACCTCAACTCCACTAACCTGTTTGCTTACCCAGTACTTTTACATGAATAGAAATACTGTCCTATTATATTTAAGCCAGTGTAAATTCCGGAATCTAACTTTTTGGGCAGCTAGCCTGCCCTTACTAATCAACAATTTGTAAGGCAGAGCAAGGGCATATAAAGCTTGCAGTACCAAAAGAGGTTAGAGTACGGAATGTTAGTAGCATGGGTTGTTTGCTATTTACTTCATGTATGGAAGATGTTAAATAAAAACAATTAGCTTGGGCAAGAACTGACTGATTCATAAACAGAAACAAAAGAGAAGAGAGAGAATCTAGAGACTTAAACAACAGGAAACAAGACTTAAAAAGGACATAGTAACAAAGGTTCATCAAAGGTTCTCATTAAACAGAGGAACTTGACTTTGAAAAGTTTATGTTAAAAATTCTTCCCTTCTACTCAATTATAATGCTTCACATGGCCTCAAGGTAGCCACTATGGAGAGAGATGAAGGAATGTTGAAGCAAGGAAATAAATCAAACTAGAGAATTACGTCTGGGAGAAAACACAAATTGTTGTTACTGGTATCTGAGACTGACTGAAGCCTACTGCTTTTGAAAGAATTGTGTTTTCGAAGAAATGTGAGCCTGAACCAAAGAAGTCTTTGTCTATTTAAGCCTTGTAATAACTCCCTAGCTACTTAATTTGTATGTGTCACAAGTAAGGTGCCGTGGAAACTGTGCAGGTGTCAGGAGGGCATACTCTTCAACATCCCCCTTTAGATATAGCTCTGAACAATAGATGAACAATAGAATTTCTTCCACATAACATAACCTGAGAAAATGAAGGCCCTTCTGTCACTGCCAGGGTGACATTTTGCACAATGACCACCAGTGAGGATGCCATGATTACTATAGATGGGTGATTGCTGTGTATCTTGTATTTTCAACATTTGCAAGGGTAATTTTTATTGTCCTTGTAAAAGGAGCATGTTGGAGGATGAAAATAATTGCCCTTTTAGTATATAAGTCCTTGGATTATGAGAAGCCACCTCTTTACCTAATTGAAAAGACTATGCATCACTTAGGTATCCTGGACTTTGTACTGAATGAGGTGACTGGATTGGACTTTGACTTGCCTCTCATAATGAGGTACAGGGTAATATTTGGTGGGGTGAAAGATAGATTGTGGAAGAGTTGGTAACTGTCCATCAAAACACATGTTTCATCTTCTATGTTATGGAGTTTTTCATGGGAAGCACAAGGCAAAATTTTCCAGGCTTTCTGGTATCTAGCTGGGATCCTGTGACGAGTTCTATCCAATGCAATGTGAGTAGATGAGGCTTGAGTCACAAAACTGGCTCACTAAATGCCCCTGGCACTCCTCCTTTGTTTTTTCCTTCATTCCAGTCAGATAAAATGGAGACAACTCCCAGGGTGATCATAGAAGCCATATATTACAGATAACAGAGCCTCTTTCAGTTTAGTTATGAGAGATAGCAAGGAGGAAGGCTTTCTGCCGACAAACCCCCTGCCTTCTGTGTCACAAGGGCAAGAACTGAGTTTCTATTGTGTTGGAATGATTATACATGTGAGTCTATTTGTTGAATATTACTTTCTCAGAGAGCATTCCTGTTCATATAACACCTATCTCAATGCCCGGACACATAGAAGATGGCCAGTAAATATTTTTTGAATGATTTAATGAAAGTGTAATTACAAACTCTTTGAGTTGTGACTTTTAATGTAATATTTCCTTTTCTTAAATTTTACCAGCTAAAGAAGATTCACCATTTAGATATATTCTTACTCATCCAAACATATTCTGTGTCTTACGTAGCTTTCAGCTTGCTGTTTTTCTCTCAACTCACACTATGATAGATCTCTTAGTTATGATCTTTCTCCAATTTTATTTCCTCTGGATAGTTCCTCAAAACTGTTATTGACACATATCCACCCTCCTCCCTGGTCCCAAAGATACATACACACACACATTATTACAGAGAAGTAGAATTCCTGGAATTAGCAGGAAAAAAACTCTCCTGGAATTACTAACTCATTCTTTCACCCTCTTGAAGAAAATTAATGTTGTGTTAAGCTACTGATGATATGATGGTTTTTCTTTTAATGTGATAAACATTGAAAGTTGCTGACCTCAATGTGAGTGCAAGAATTTATTATTTGGTTCTTCACAAAAATATCTAGGCTCTTTCTCATATTGAGTCTTTTGGCTCAAGCAGACAATGAATTGGCCACAGGCATTGCAAAAAGGTTTTCCTTTTTTGTCTCTAGGACTGTGTTTGGTTCAGTGCATTTCTAGAGTCTAACTTCTTCATTATATGGGCTCAGCAACTTTCTAAGAACCAAAAATATAGGAAATAAGCAATATAGTGCATTGTTGCACCAAACACTGACTCATTTTAACTTGGCGATTTGTTAGATTTATTTGTTATTACAGAAACAATACTCCTTTCAACAGAACTTCTATTTCAAGCCACATTCAAATTATTAGGACCTTATCACCAAAGTTTAAATGATCAAAGTTGACCATGTGGCTTCATTCTGTTAATTCAAGGTTTCGAAAGAAGCAAACCTCGTGTTTGTGATTTTACTCAGTGCTAAAATGAGGTTTAGCATGAGGAAATATAATGTGTGGTTGTAAATTAAAGCCCTTTAGGGGACGTAGAGGACTTTTATTACACAGCAAAAGCATCATGGAAAAGAGATTCATTCTTTGAACTTTTTTTTTGGTGATCTGTTTAAAGTCTCTTAACGAATAAGAGAACTTCATATTAGCACAACTCAGCAACAGCTCCAAAATTATGTGCTTCTAAAAAACTATTTCATGGAAACAAAAATAATTATATTTTGAGATGGACATCTTTTCAAGAAAAAAAATCACTTTCTTGGTAGGTCTGCAAAAACTAACAAAGTCATAGATTTATAGAAGAATTTGCTGAATGTGAATATTCCAATTTTCAGCTATAGAAAATTTTTAGTGAATATTTTTGTAACATCTTCCTAACATCCAGTAGGTAACCAACTCATCCCAGTCTGCTTCGGGCTGACCACAATGGGCTTAGCATTCCCCTCAGTTTGACGAAACTTTAGACATAACTTTTTATGATTATAGGCCCCTGATCTCCTTTTTCTTAGAGCACTTATTTTAGAAAACTTTCAATTACAAATTTTTCCTCTTCCTCATAGAGATATAAATCTTCTCCCAGCCTCTTGACAGTTTTGCAACCCAGGAATGTCTTTCCCAGACCTGGGAGCCATTTCTTTAATAAGTAATTATCAAGAAAGATAGCACCCCTATCTCCTAGTTTCTATTGGAGGATAGGAGTCTAATTTTAAAAAAATAGCAAACCCAGATGCCCTATTCACACTGATCAATCTGCCTTCTAACATTTTTAGTACTTTTGCACTACATCATCCCAGAATTTTCCCCACTCCTTCTTTTTTAATTTCAATAGATTTAGGAGGTACAAGTGTCTTTTGTTCCATGCATGAATTATATAATGGTGAAGTCAGGGCTTTTAGACTGCCCATCACCAGAGTAGTGTACATTACACCCAACAGGAAATTTGTCATCCCTCACTCCCCTCCCACCCTCCTCTTTTTTTAGTTTCCAATGTCCATTACAACACTTAATGACCATGTATACCCATCATTTAGCTCCCACTTATAAGTGAGAATATGTGGTATTTCTTTTTCCATTCCTGAGATACTTCACTTAGGATAATGGTCTCCAGTTCCATCCAAGTTGCTGCGAAGACATTATTTTCTTCCTTTTTATGGCTGAGTAGTACTCCATGGTGTGTGTGTGTGTGTGTGTGTGTGTGTGTGTGTATGTGTGTGTGTATATATATATATATATATCTCATATTTTCTTTACTCATTAGTTGATGAGCACTTAAGTTAATTCCATATCTTTGAAAGTGTGAATTGTACTAAGATAAATATTCAGGTGCAGGTGTTTTTGTTTTTATTTTTAACTATTATGGGTATATACTAGTTGTATATCTTTATAGAGTCCATATGATGTTTTGATACGGGCATACAGTGTGAATTAATCAAATCAGGGTAATTGGAGTATCCATTACCATAGGCTTCTAACATTTCTTTGTGTTAGGAACATTCCAATTTCACTTTTTTAGTTATTTTAAAGTATGTTGTAACTTACTGTTGATATAGTCACTTTGTTGTGATATCAAATATTATTAATTTTATCTGGCTATGTACCTATATTTTTGTACCCATTAACCATCCCATTTCATCCCCCATTCCCTGCTACCCTTCCCAGCCTCTGGTAATCGTCATTCTACTTTCTGTCTCAATGAGATCAATTGGTTTAATATGTAGCTCCATATAAGAATGAGAACATGCAATATTTGTCTTTTTGTGGTTGGCTTGTTTCAGTTAACATAATGTTCTCCAGTTCCATCCATGTTGTTTAAAATGGCAGAATTTAATTCTTTTTGTGGCTATATAATATTCCATCACATATACATATTACAATTCTTTATGCATTCATCCATTGATTCCAAATCTTGGTTATTGTGAATACTCTCCAATAGACATGGGAGTGCAGATATCTTTTTGATATACTGAACTCCTCTCCTTTGGATATATACCCAGCAGTGGGATTGCTGGGCCATATAGTAATTTTATTTTTAGTTTTTTGAAGAACCTCTACACTGTTCTCCATAGAGGTTTTACTAATTTACGTGCCCATCAACAATGTATAAGTGTTTCCTTTTCAGCACATCCACACCAACATGTACTTTTTAAACATTTTTTTCAGAATATTACAGGGGTACACACATGTACTCACCATGAAATTGGTATTAACTGATCAACACTTAAGTGCACATATAGTAATAACATTCATCGGGTGTCGGGCAGGTGGGAGGGGGAAGGAAGGGATGGGTATATACACACCTAATGGGTGTAATATGCACCATCTGGGGGATGGACACTCTTGAAGCTCTGACTCAGGTGGGGCAAGGGCAATATACATAACCTATACATTTGTACCCCCATAATATGCTGAAATAAAAAAAAATTAAAAAAAACCAAAATACTTATTATTCTTGAATTGAGTTTTCTTCCCCAAAATAATCACGGAAAATTGGGAAAGGACTAAAATCAAAAAACACAGGGTCTTAGTATTGCCAATTATCTTAATCTGGGCATTGAAGAAAGGTCCTCAGCCAAGTTTTTAAATACAGTGTCAACTATGTTACTGATTTTCTCTGACTCTAGTGAGGCATATAAACTCTCAGTGTGTCTCTTCATTTCTAGTTAGAATCTTGTCAGAGTGAGAAATTTTTTTACATAATTACAGAGTAACTCCCCTTTATACAGAGAATCCATGTACAAAGACTAATTTGAATTTTGGGGTGTTATTGAATAAAAGCATGCTACTACCTAAGACCCTGATGTTTATAAACTTTTCAGAGGCTTAAAAGTTAGAAAAGTTATGCTCAGTAATTATGTTTTAATATGCCTAATTATTTGAAATCCGTTATATATATGCACACACACATAATCTGATTAATGAGAATATGAAAATACAAGCATAGTATTTTGTTGGGAAGAATGACTCTCCATGCATTTTTTGATTTTAAAAAATGAACATGTAATTACCCATTAAAAATTCAACAATAAAAAAAAAAGAATATTATGAGGATAATATCCCACCCCATGTCAGGAATATGGTTCCTATGAAGACAGCTAGATCTGACTGCTTTCCCAGCAGAACTGCCTCTTCTCTCTGCCTTCGCCCTGCAACAGGCAGAATCTCTGAAGATTCTTTCATTGCCCAGCTGATTTTGGACCACGCTCAACAAGGGGGAAGTAGAAATAGCAGATTATGGCCCATACATTGTTTGGGGAAGAGATCTGAAAGATTCATAATTAATTTATCTTTTTTTGTTAAAAAAATGGATGCATTATAAGAGAAGGTGGTAGGAAAGAGCGTTGTGTACACAGACATGTTACAGTCATGGAGACAGTAGTTCTTGCTTACCTCATGGCAAGTCATTTGCATGGCAAGTTTTTCTGCAATGAGATTTTGAACCCAGTTTACCTTCCCAGGGCATTGATGGACTCTATTAAATATTAGTAGCCAAAAACCAGTTAAAAGATTGCAAATGAAGAGATAGTCACATGGTTTTGTTTAAAACAACTTTTTAATTCCAAAAGTAATTTTTCGAAATGCATTATAAATGTTAAGAAAATTTTTAAAAAATAAAATATATTCCTCAATGTCAAATACTTTGAGGAAATTACTTTTAAATGTTTGGCACGTTTCCTTTTAGTATGATTTCTGTGCAAGTTTCTATATATTGTCATGCTGAATGTATAACGCATACTCTTCAAGATGTTTTTTATTGTGCTTAAAAATCTTTTTCTGGGCTGCATTGTACATCTATTATATAGAAATTGGTGTATAATACTTTACTTTTTCATATTCTATTTTATGTTTTCATTGTTTCTTATGAATAATGCTATGATAGAAATCTAATAGTACATGCTAATGGAACATTTTTAACCACCATGTCACTTTTGGGGCTTTGTGGAATTTATCACCAGTTAAATCTCCAGGATGTTTTTACCTAAACTGGTCACATCAACCTCATGTCATCCTTACACAAACGATTTCTTTTGCTCCCAAATGAGGGCTTTACCTTTCTTTTTATTCAGTTATATTGTTCGAACTCATTGTTCTTCTGAGTACTCCTGAATCACAACTTTTTGTCATTTAATATTTATATATCCATTTCAGCTTTATACTATAGCAAATGTAACACTCATATCTTCTATGCTGTTATACAAAAATCTTTTATAGGAAATAATAAAGGACCAAACCCCACATGGAATGTCTATAAACACCATCTCCTGGGTTGACCTCTATCCATTTTTATCGTCTTTTTTGGATTTGGTGGTTGAATAAAACGTTGTCAAATCCATATTACCTAAGGTTCTCCAGAGTAATGTCATAACTGACTTATATAATTTATACAAGCCCACAGTGTCTATACTACTTCCTGAATTGTCAACATTTATAATACCATAATATTTGCTAAAGGGCAGATATTCCCCTTTCTTCCCACTCCAGAGCACAAGCTTTAGAATTAACAAGTGCCCAGAAAATGTTGATTGAATGAGTGAAAAATGAATATTAGTTTGATTATCATAGTTATTTTTAATGATGATTATTTTAAAGTATTCAGAAGGCATCTATATTTGCCTGTTTCCAGAATAACTGGGCCTCTTCAAACTCTGTAATTTGTTAAAATATACCATTTTCAGTCACATTCACAAGATGTTTTTTTTATGAGGACATAATTGATATGAACCTAAACAACTGAACTTATTAAAGGGGCTTGTGACTCTCTCAAATTCCCAATTCTTCTTAACTCTTTCAGCTCTATCTCTTCTTGTCCAGGATGAAAAAAGCAAAATAGAAGTTGAAAAACACTGGCATCTGTGAACATCACAATGAGCTTTTCAGACACTGACACTAATTTTTGCTTATTGTTCCTATGCTATGGGAAGTTTTATGAGGGTTTATGGTCATTCTAATTTGCTTCTGAAAGTCACCTTATTATGACCACAAAATTTTCTAACACTCTTCCTATAGAATTTTTTGTGTTTTTCTTAGTGGGAGGATTCATTTTATTTTGAACTGTGCCCATTCACAGGGTTGATGTGAAGCTGCCCTGTACTTGTCAGTTGCACTCATTAGTTGTGGCTTATGTTCCAAGTGACATTTGGAACATAATTTCTAAACAATATTTTCTAAATATTAAACAATCAGCATTGTACATGCTGATTGTTTAATATTTAGAAAATAATCTTGTCTACTTAAAACTCAGAGCTCATAAAACAGCTTTCTATAATGGGTGCATCTTTTCTCCCCTTCTGGTTCAGTAGCCAGAGTTTTATTTCTTAGCCACTCATATTTCTCTAAAGCCACCTTAGATATTATTAAAAACCTCCTGTGCACAAAATATTGTGCTAGGAATTAAGGAAGAATTTTATAAGACTTCCTTCTTTTTAAAAATCCTTGGGGTTTAAAACATATTTATATTTACATCCCAATTTTTAAAAATTAAGATGTAAATGTGTGTGTGTGTGTGTTTGTGTGTGTGTGTGTGTGTGTATGTACTTCTAGAGTCTAGATTTAATGCTTACTATGTCAACTTTATATTCAATATTATGTAGGGTAAAATACCATAATGGGCTTCTCTTATTATTATTATTTGGTTTTTTTTTAAGAGACAGAGTCTCACTCTGTTGCCCAGGCTGAGGGGCAATGGCACAATCACAGCTTATTGCACCCCTGAACTCCTGGGCTCAAGCATAGGCTTCTCTGTATACTTTTTGCTGCAGTTTACTAAAAAGCTTTCCATGTTATTCATGTACAGAGTAGCAGTTAAAACCTTTCCTTCTCCAAACTTCTGAGGCACTTCCTTTGTTATAAGCCAAATATTTTCTACTATGATTAATTTATTCATCATATATTTATGGAACATCTATACTAAATATCAGATATAATACTAGGGTCCTTAGGTTAAAAAAATAAATGAGACACACCATTTATTATTTATTGTGTGGCTTTTCCAATAAGTTCTTGACATATTTTTTTCTCTTGCTTTCCTTTTTGCTTATCTATACTTTTTGAACTAAGAAGCATTATTTGTAAGCTTCATACTCCAAAATATAAGGTATTATAAAAATATCTATCATCTGGAATTAAGATTTTATGATCATCTTTATTTTTTTTTATTTATTTGTGGTTCTCAACTACTGGATACCCAGAAAATCTTTTGAGGAGGCTAATTTTTTTGCTTCATTGTTTGTTTTAAAATTATAAATGTAAAGGTTTCCACTTCAGATGCAATCATTGAGTCATAATGTGAAAGGTAAATGTCCAGCAATAGATGATTTTTTTAAAAAGCTCTGCGGTTGAATCTCATAAGCATTAGGGTTGAGAACCACTGCACATACCTAGTGTGAGATATTTTAAACTTTGTGCGTGACTAGATCTCCTTCTCTATTTCATTCTCCTAGGAATTATTAGATACATTATTAATGCTCTACTTCTTTACTGTTGTATCTTAAAGTATTGGTTTTAAAGTTTTATTTGGTGTCTTTACTTTCCACTTTTAGATTTCAGACTCCTGTGCATGAAAGCCTTTTCAGTAAAAATTAAATATTTCAATAATCTTGCATTACTCTTATTCTTCTGTATAATGGTTTCTATAGATGATAACTATCTTAATGAATTCTTAACCAAATGAAATTAAGGCAATAATTTAACTAGCTTAATATCTATTTTATATGATGATTCAAATGGTACTGAGATAGGGAACCAGCCGGCTCTGCTTGATAAGACCCAAACCAACGTCTCTGATAAAATAGGAGGCGGTGGAGTGTCAGGGTTGATTTTTTGAGGGGTGTTGCCCTAGCTCTTTGGCTCCTGGCTTGGAGGAATCACAAGCCCAGCTCGTGTGACAGAGTGATGAGAGATGGCCGCAACTCGGTCTTTGGGACAGCCTCCCTTTTTTGCTTTTCTTACTTCGACAAACTAGCTTTTACTTTGCTCTGTTGGCTCACTTTTGAATTTTTTCCTGCGTGAAGCCAAGAACCCACCCGTCCTTCAGGCTGGGCCACAGTTTTGGGGTCCACTTTCCTGTATCACTATCTTTAATATTTTGTAGATAAAGATTGTGTCTATTAAAGTATAATAAAATGAAAATATAATAATGTTAAATTCCTTAAAAGTGGTTAGGATTCTCTTAAATGATAAAATATATGTTCTCTTTTTTTCCCCTCTCTTTTATTATGATGAAAGGTAGCGTATCTATAGAGAATGTGGACTATAAATTGCAAATGCTCCACTTTGTCTCTAGCAAAATATTGTGGATCACGCAGAAGATAATGATGATAATAAGTAGTTTCTTTTTCTTTTTTTTCATTTTATTTATTTATTTAAGAATATTACAGGGGTACAAATGTTTTGGTTATATATATTGCCTTTGCACTGCCCAACATCTCTAATCATCAGGGAAATGCAAATCAAAACCACAATGAGATATCACTTAACTCCAGTAGTGTCTTTTTCTTACATTCAGTTTTATATTTATTATTAGATTTGAAGTTTGGGAGTTTGAGAATAATATTTTATTCTCAAGGTAGAAAACATTGGTCTGAAGAGTGGAACTTTTGAAACTTATTTCTACTACTTAATTACATGAATTAAAGGCTTGAAATTTTATCTTTATGCCTAGAAAAATACCGATAATCTCACTGGCTGTTTTTAGGAGTTTCAATGAAATAGCATATATTAAATTATCATGGCTATTGCTTGGCAAATGGCAGGAAACTTTTAAAAAATTTGTTTCGGTAATTAGTATAGTACTTATCATTATCACTATTAATTTGATTGAAAAAGTCCTCAACATTGTTAGGAGATTAGGGTAGGTAAGCGGTCTATTCATTTTACGAACAAGGGAGAGAAGGTTCACAAAATATATTTCATTAATATTTTGTAGTATGAGTGATTCACAAACTTCAAACATTGCACTATTTCATGAAATGACCTTTGTTGGTCATTTAGTAAATAGTACTTGAAGTATGCTTGGCTTGCAAGGAATAAAATGCGTGACATTAGTCTGGCACAACATATCCTGTGGAATCACAGTTTAACTTTTATTTTTTCATTTAGCTTTCATTGAGTGAAAAATGCAATTTCAATTGAGCACTGAATTAGAGATTTAGAAAACTAGGATTATATTACCAGCTCCATCACTGACAGACAGTGGACTATTAGGAAAAAATTACTTTTCTGCTCTGAACATCAGAATTCTCTTCTTTAAAATAAAAACAAATTTGGTGGCTTAGAAAATGATGTTGGATTTGGTAAATGCAGGTATGCTCAATATTCTAGATCATTTGATGTAATGAAATTCATGCTGTGTTTATTATGCAAAGAAATAGCAAACAAGTATATGTATACCTAGTAATAATGATGACAATAATAATAAATAAATAAATGATTACATAGGGAATTACATCACCCAGTGCAGTGATATTTATGCAGCATGCTGTGTTGTGCTATGAGTGTGGAAGAACAAAATCATCTGTGCCTTTGTGAGCATGGCCAACAACCACAGTAGCCCTCTCCTGTGCGCTCACGTTTGAACTTGGTATCTGTAGTGAGTGACATCATTTCAGTGTTTAATGAGAGGGTGTTCACAGACGTACATTAGTGTACATATGCTGGGAAGGTAGTAAATCTCCAAACTGTGGATCAAGGAGATCACCATAAAACAACGCAGAAGTGAGTCTCGCTGCAGAAGACAGTGGGATGAAACAAAGCAAGAAGAGAAATGATTTCCACCAACAATGAAGTGATAAAAAACCAGTCTTCAGATCCCTCAGGAAATTCTGGTGAGAACCAGGAACGAGTAAGACAGCCAGGAGGCTAGAACGATGGATATCCAGACACAATAGGGAGTGGATTGGACTGTATTCTGATGTTTCTGCAGGTGTGCTAGGGTGAGAAACATTTGCGTGCGAAGACAAGTACACCTGTGGACTGGAAAGTGGAGACTTTTTCCAGGTCTTTAACTAAAGGGGAAGGAGCTTTTAATCAGGTCCAAGCTGACTCTTAGCTATACTGAAGTAAGCAAGGTGAGGCTGTAACTTCTCTTAATATCCTGAGTAGGGGGAAGCAAGGCCATCAGAGAATGGTGGTTATTAACAAGCACTGTGACATTTCTTTCTAGGTGTTAGTGTCTCTGGGTGTTCAAGTATCCTAAAAATATGGATTTGAATGATGTTAATCTATTAGAAATGTATTTAAAAACACATTTATTATTAAATAAGTCTGAAAAAGTAAATAGGCAAAAATATCAAAATGCAAACTGGGGTGAAAAAGCAGTGATGTGTCACTAATTAAATGCAATGAACAAGTCAGAGACAAGAATAATAAAACAGGAAAAAATGCTAAAAAAATGTCCCTATTATGTATACAAAGGAAATTTTGTTTGTTTACTTTCCAAATCAGGGTAGACATTGTTGGATTAACTTTTGTTATTTTTTGTAGGGATAGGTCACAAAAAAATTTCATAACAAATCAGGTGAAGATAAAAATCAAGGCCAGGTGTGTTGGCTCAAGTCTGTAATCCCAGTACCTTGGGAGGCCTATGCAGGAGGATAGCTTGAGGCCAGTAGTTCAAGACCAGCCTGAGCAACATAGAAAGACCCTGTCTCTACAAAAAGTAAAAAATTAGCTGGGCATGGTGGTAGTCCCAGCTACTTGGGAGGCTGAGAGAGGAGGATCCCTTGAGCCCAGGAGTTCAAGGCTGGAGTGAGCTATGATCATGCCACTGCACTCCAGCCTGAGTGACACAGCAAGACCTTGTCTCTAAAAAAGAAAAAAAAAATCATTCGTTTTACATATATCTATTGAGTACCCACTATGTGCCAGTCATTATTCTAATAACTAGGATAGACAAACAAAAACATAAATATAGGCTCCATCCTCATGAGCCTTACATGATAGAAGAGAGAGAGACAACAATAAATAAAATAATTTTAACAGTAAATGAAGATAAAATTAATGAAAGACAATAAATTTAGAAAACCCAGAAAATGTCTACAAAACTAGAACTGTACTTAGGAAGAATAAAGAATTTCCATTTGAAATCATCTAATAAATTAGCCATTCAAGAAAACATTAATGAATTCAGTTGTTCGTACATTTACCAATTTATTATAAAAAAGAATACTGGGGCTGGGTGTGGTTGCTCAAGCCTGTAATCCTGGCACTCTGGGAGGCTGAGGCGGGAGGATCGCTTGAGGTCAGAAGTTCGAGATCAGCCTCAGCAAGAGCGAGACCCCATCTCAACTAAAGAAATAGGAAAAATTAGCCGGGTATGCTGGTGTGCACCTGTAGTCCCAGCTACTTGGGAGGCTGAGGCAGGAGGATCGCTTGAGCCCAGGAGTTTGAAGTTGCTGTGAGCTAGGCTGATGCCACGGCACTCTAGCCCGGGCGACAGATTGAGACTCTGTCTCAAAAAAAAAAAAAAAAAGAAAAGAATACTAGGAGGGAAACAACATGCTCACTCATCCCTAAATCCTCTTCTTTCCCAACTTCCATGTATTGTGGAATAATATAACAGGAAGGCATAAGAGCCACTCTCAAGTGAAATCTCTAAAATCTTCACTGAGCATTCAAGGGAAGAACGCAGGCACCAGATTTCATTATTTTTGACGTTCAGAGAGAGTTAAGAGACAAGACATTCTTGTGTAAAATTAGCATTTTTTTCTTTCACTTGTAAGTGCATGTCAGTGAAGAACATAGTGACCACTAGTAAACTGGGAGCCACTACCTTGATTTGTGCTGAGGTGCCAGCCATGAGACCCATCATTGCCTCTGTGCCAACCATGTAAAAGGCAACTTAATATGTACATGAAGTTCAAATAAAAAAATTAGTCATGGTTGCACATGCCTCTAGTCCCAACTACTCAGGGGGCTGAGGCAGGAGGACTGCTTGAGCCCAGACATTTGAGGTTGTAGTGTGCTATGATGAAGCCACTGCACTGTAGCCTTGGCAACAGAGCAAGACCCTGTCTCAAAAACAAAAACAAAACAAAACAAAAAGCAAACGACAAAAAAACCAATGAAACTCAACAATGTTACTCAACACTTTGAATAATTTCAGTGCTTCTTGAGCTTGCTGCCTAATATTCACATAAAACAAGATCTTTGTGGCTGCTTAGTTGATGCTGATATCAGATGAACAGGAGCAAATGAGCAAGCCCAGACACATCTATAGATCCGTCCACTTGTAAGGCAAAAGTACAGGTCTGCAAACATAATAATCTCACTCTTCATATTTGCCAGTCAATATTAAAATCAACAAGGTACTATAATATTGGAAATTGGTGCTGCAGTGAATGCTTTTACTAATTTTTTATTAATGGGCATTGAGTGATGTCAATGGTGTAAGCTTTGTTAAACCCTAGCCATTACTGTATGTTCTTCCTCAACCAAAGCAATTTGATATATTCTCTTATTATATTACATTCTAAAATAATAACAGTTTTAGATAAAACTTTGACTAGAAGGAATTTTCAAAAAAAATTAAAATATTGTGCAAATGAAGACAACACGGTAATTTCATTTTGTATTTCTATGTAGACACAAGGAGCATTTTAGGATTTCAAAGTAACATTATTGGATGATTATGAGTTTACAATAATTACAAGATATAACCAGTGATAGTAACAGAACAGTGGACATATTACCTCAAAACTGAGTTAATATAAGACAATGCACATATTTATTTCCTAATATTAGATTTTATGAAGCATAAGAATATGCAAGAATATATTCTATTAGCATAGAATCCATGACATTCTACAGGGCATGGGGTTTCTGAAAAGTCCATTGTATACTTGGTCAAAAACAAAAGTAAAAGGGCAAATAATGTCTTCATATTGTTAGGAAAATCATTTTGGCCTTACAGAACCCCTGAAATGGTCTTGGGAACTTCCAGGGGTCCCTTGGTCACACTGTTGAGAACTGCTGGCCTACTGGAAAAATGGGTGTGGCTCATGAGCAAATTAAGCTGAACTATAGAATGATAGCAACAAGTTATAATTTCACATTTGCCCTTTGATTAAAAATTTTAAATTCAAACTACATGCATGCAAATAAATCCTAAGGAATATTTTTCCAAGGGAAAAAAAGTCTTGATCCTCATACCTATATTTCTATACACTTCTGTGTATTTGATTTATAACATAAAAAAGCTCCTGCTTTTTTATACAACAGTTGACTTTAACTATAGTAAGAACATTAGTTTAGTTAAATGTTTTTACAAAACAGAGGCAATGATTAACTTTAAGGAAGTGATTTCATCATGGGAAATCCATGTCTGCTGCTGACTGGACCATGCATAACAGGGGGCGAATTCAAAGTAGCTGCAGCTATAAAGTACAGAAATGAGATCTAAAGTACCACTCCCTGAAGGTAAAATGGAATTTGCAGTTTGGGTCTAACCCACTCAACTGTCTGCTGAAACAAACATATCAACCTTAATGGTGGAACACCTACGTTTACAACTTTGAGAAAGGTAGTGAACTACAAGTAGAATAAATACAGATAAAATGGCTAAGTACATAAAAATCCCCTAAAAACCAAAGTGGAAGAGAGAAGCTTGAAAGAAATTAGGAAATAAAATGATTTGAAAACTTGCGGTTTTTAACATCAGACACAGTGGAGGCCAGAACACCATGGATCAAATCCTTATGGCGCAGAAAGAAAAAAAAAGAAAAAATTCTAGTCTGGCAAAAAAATATGCTTCAAAAATAAAGGTAAAATAAAGTAATTTAAGAAAATAAACAAGACATGAACAAAAACAAAACATAAGCAAAACCAAACAACAATAACAAATCACAAGCAGATTTGCACTTCAAGAAGGTTCTTCAAGCTGAAGTAATACCAGAGAGAAGCACAGATCTTAATAAATAAATGAAAAGCATTAGAAATGATAAATATTTAGTATATACAAAGGGCACTTTTCTCTTAATGTCTTTAAATAATTACAATGGCTAAACACAAAAGTTAAAACACTGTCCTGGGAGGTACAGGATGAATGGTGGTGTCATGCATATGACAACTACAAAATACAAAAGGGCTGGAGTGGTGGATAGGCACATTCTGTTGTAAAGCTTGTGTATTTTTTATGAAGTCATAAAATATTAACTTGTAAGCCATAAAAATATTAGTCATATATATTTAATACCTAGAGAAACTACTAAAAATAAAAAAGAATTGTGTTACAGTAAAAAGAAAAATATAAATTAAAATGGAATGTGAAACATGTTCAGATAATCCAAAAGAAAAAAGAAAAGGAGAAACAATAAAACATAGAACAAACTAATAATTTATAAGGACAATATATGCTTTTTAAAAAATTCAACAAAATTGCTAAACATCTAGCTAGACTGATGAAGAAATAAGAAAAGAGAACACTGACCGCGAAGGGGTTAATTAGGGATTTTCTTTTTCTTTTTCTTTTTAGGTAATAGACCTGCTTTGAATCAAGACTGTAGTGGTGGAGGAATGACACTATGTATTTGTCAAGAACTGTAGAAATGCATACCACAAATAGTGAACTGTATCTTCCATAAATTCGAAAATCACTCAGGATGTGGGGGAAGCTCAAAATCAAATAAAAACTCTAGCAAATGAACCTAATGGTGTCACAAATGAATTAAATAATCGTAGTGAGAGGGGTGTAGAAGAAAAGACTGACCTAAGAGACTTAAAAAGTAGTATTTGAATTCCTTGCTTTAAGGTTAAAGAAAAAAAAAAGACTACATTACTATTGTAGCAAATTTGTTTCCCACATGCATATGGATTAGCGACTCTGAAATTACTTTATGTATAAACTAAAGTGGAACAAATAAATAAATATATTGTAGACAATGAGGATCAGGTATATTACTATCAGAGAAAGAAGTTACAAATAAAGAAAGGGTGAAGGCTCGAATGAACCCTGGGGTTTTGGATGGAAATCAGAATTATCAGTATGAACTAATTGTTTTTTAAAGTATTAACATATAGAGTTAGCTGGATACGGTAATAAATATAAATCTATATGTTAGTATATATACACATATCCTCTAACTCTGCTCCCTGAGAAGGGCTACATAGGCTGTGGATCAATATTGTAGCACCTACTTGGGTTCTAAATCTTATTCTCCAATAAAAGGAATGAAGAAAATATGGTTGATTGTGGGCCTGGGACAGGGAAATTAAAGATAAGCCTAAGCTATGTTTTAGTTCCAGAAAGTAATGAAGTGCTTAAAAATGGATGAGGTGATGTAAAAAGGACACAGGAAGTAAGCTGAAAGAGCTCCCAACAGCCAAATCTAGAACAATCTGATAACAATATAACTAATGATGGTATTGTTTTATAATTCATAAAGTAAGAATAATTCATGAATACACATGAATGTAACTAAATAATATATGGGGAGAAGGGACAACTCTTCCTTACAGGAGAATTCCAATTAACAAATATACAAGAAATGAAGGAATAGAAAGTCCACATTAGAACCCAAGAGTAGTAAATTTTGCAGGAAGGATCTACTGGTGGATGCTGATATTAATGGGTAAAAGTTTGAGGTGAAACTGGATGTTTACATAGTCTCAAAGTATCTCTCCCGTGGTAGTCATTACCTACTTTATAGAAAAATAACAATTTTTCAGTGAAGAAATTCAATAGACAACCCCTTGACTAAATGATCATAGTTAACATCACAAGTAATAGGACATACTGACATCATGTGCTCCTTGATACATTGCACTGAGAAGGAAATACTGTTTGTTATTCTCGCCAAAAATACTTAACTTCAATTTTAATCATGAAATAACATTAGACAAACATAAATGGGGGGCATTTTACAGAATAACTGAGGAGTTGTCTTCAGAATTGTCACGGCTGTAAAGCACAAGGAAGACTGCTGTATTGTCACTCATTGAAGGAGAAAACGGCGAGAGACTGAAAATACAATGACTGTACTAAGTTCCAGAATAGAACTCTGACCCACAATCTATAGCAATCAGTACAGGAAGCCAACCCATTACTTTCAGTACTAACCCAGAAAGTAAAACTTCTACTTATAGCTCCCAGTCCAGGAAGCCAAACAGTAACCCCGAGCAATTGGCCCCAAAAGACTAGGATTTGATTATCTGACAGCTTCCCTAACTTTTTCCTCATTTCCAACTTAAGACCAACTGGAGAATGCAAACATGCACCCCAAACTAATCACATAGGATGCCTCATGTCTAGGTAGCCCACCTGAAGCTTCCCTATGCCAACAGACTCCAATCAGGGCATACATGAAGCCTACCCTTGTTTCCATTATACAGTTTTCTCACTCTTTTGCCTGTCTTTGAGTCTTTGCCAAATGCAAGTAATGGTGGCTGAATCCCTTTTTATAGCAAGCTCTGTAGCCTTTGCTTGTTATCATTTGGGTCATCAGTTATTTCCACAAAAGAGACATGAAAACTGAATGCAATATGGGATCTTGGGATCCTAAGAATGTAAAATCTGGTGAAATACAAATATCCAGTTTAGTTAACAGTATTTTGCCAATCTTACTGTTTTAGTTTTAATAATTATAATAGGATCACAAAAGATTCTAAAATTAAGGGAAGTTCTGTGAAAGGTCTTCGGGAATTCTCAGTACTATTTTGGTAACTTCTCTGTATGTCTAACATTATCTCAAATAAAAGGTTAAATAACAAACTCCTAGAAAAACAAAGGAGAAAATCTTTGCTAATTTAAGGTAGGCAAAGGTTTCCAAAATAAGATATAGAAACATAAATCACAAAAAGAAAATATATGTTAAATTAGATTTTTATCATTAAATTCATTTTTTTCTCATCAAAAGATATGGTTAGGCAAACAAAAACATGACAAAGACTGAGAATAAATATTTGCAATATGTATATCTACCAAAGGACTTACCGCCAAAATAGTACTCATGTTATAACTCAACAATAAGAAGAGAAACAAAACCTTTAAAAATAATAAAACAATTTTCACCGACACGTCACAAAAGATGATGAAGGAATGGCTATGAGCACACAAGGAGATGCTTAACATCATTAGTCATCAATAAAATGCAGATAGAAATGAGATAAAGCTATGTATAAATTAGAATGGCTGCAATTGAAAAAAATAACAATATCAAGTGCTGGTGAGGATATGGAAGAACTCTTGTACACTGATGGTGCAATGTAAAATTAGATAAACACCTTGGAAAACAATTTAGCACTTTTTAAAAATTTTAAATACACAACTAACACATAATCCAGCTGTTCCACACTTAAGTACTTACCCAGGAGAAATGAAAACATATGTCCACTTAAAGACTTGTGCATGCATTTCCATAGTGGATTTATTCATAATAAAACCAAACTGGAAATAACACAAATGTTCATCAGCAGATGCATGGATTAAAAAAAACCACAAAAACAATAATAATGAAGAAAGTACTGGTACATGAAACCACAGGGATGAATCTTGAAAATCATTATACTGAGTGAATAAAGCATGAATACAAATTCTTTTATATTGACAGAAAACAGATCAGTGGCTGTCTGGGTTGGTGGTAGAGGAAGGGATTGACAAAGGGACACCAGGAGTCTACTGGGGATGATGGAAATGTTCTGCCCTTTGATTGTGCTGGTGGTTTCATGGGTGTGTACAACTGTCAAAACTCATTTAATTGTACTTTTTAAATAGATGTAGTTTGTTTTATATAAAATATACTTCAATAAATTTCATAAAAAATAAAATAGAATAACATAGTTTAGAATTTGGAGGAAACTCAGAAATCATTTAGTCATCTTCCAGATTATATAGAAAAGGGAAGATGAGTCCAGAAAGGTTAAATGAGTTACACGTACCTTCTATCTAATGAGGAGGGGCACATAGGTTAAAATGTAGATTTTTAGATTTCCAGTCTGAGTTGTATTAATTACACATATATTTATATGGAGATATATATTCAGGTATGCCTGCATGCATATATATATGGAGGTAGGTACATATAATAGAAAATTTAGAACACCATGGGATATTCTATAAGGCTTTGTGTTCTCTTGTTTAAATTGCATAAAGTGACTTATTATCAACTATGTACTGGCTGAACTGGCCACTTTGCCTTTCTTGCCATAAGGGGCAAGGGAATGCCACTGGGTTCTCAGAACACATTGGTTTGCCTGGCTTCTCCAGAAATGTTAGGAATTCCTATTTGGAGACTTTCCCAAGGCCTGGAAATGTTTTCAATAAGCCATGAGGAATTTTGGCTCAACCTCCTGTTTAGTTCATGCTTTTTGGGTTTCACAGAACACTCAATCTACAACATGTGCTAGAAATCTGGACAAGGCTGAGGCAGAAAATGTCTGCTGTCTATCACCTGCCACTTTGCCTTTTCTTTCATTCAGTGGTCCGTTTCCACCAGCTTGGGAAAGTAAACCTGAGCAGCAGCAGAGATGGGAGGTCATGGTTAACCCTTCCCAGGTCTTCAAGCTGGCTCTCCCTGCCTCCCCCTCCTCCAGTGCATCTGAGCCAGTCTCAGAGTTGTCATCTTGTTGTTGGCAATGCTCTGCTCAAAAGGAGACATGTTTAAATATTATTTTACATAGCACATTCCAGTATTCATCTAGATAAAAAAAAAATTTAATTCAGTTCAAACACGGAACAGGAGCTATGGAAGGTACTGAGGGTTACCAAGCACTCTGGGGGATGAGACTTTTATAGGGGAGGCAGATAGAGTAGCTGAGCCTTTCCACCGTGTGCTTGGAGATAATCTGTTGGATAGTCACACAGGATATTCTTTTCTCCCTGTCAGAATGAATGAAATACAACAGAGAGATTTTGGCAAAGAAAGTTCTACACTTTATCTTAAAAAAACATAAAAGGGCGAAGAGCAAGTATGAACTTCCTTTGGTTGTGAGTTTCCTTATTTGTGAAATAAATGTTTGGATAACCTTAGAAGCAGTTCTACGATTCTGTCCGTCCTGTTTAATAGCATGATGGAATGGGTCACCTCTGAAGTCCAACTTAGAAGTTACTGATGTGTGTACGTCCAGATGCTGCCATCCTTCTTTCAGGTCTCTGGGAATCTAACAAGGAATTAGTTCTCCTAACAATTCTTTCTACCTACTGGCACATGGCTATGTCCATTCTCAGACTTTTGGCTCATCCTGCTACGTCTTTTACAAAGATGCAGATGTTTCCTAAAAGTGGCAAAAAGATCAAAGAGACTTTTTGTGCCTGATGTGCTGGAATGGGACTGAGTTCTGCTAAATCTGATTTGAACATATTAAGTAAAACCAGAAACTAGTGGTTTGCAGGAGGTTGTGGTAAAGTATGGGGCTTCATGGGTCAAAACCGTAACACAAAAAATGCCAGATTTAATTGCCTTTTTCTTTTATATTGTATCTGGAGATAGAAATGAAACAAAATGGATGCTGCTAAAAATTATGATTGATTTTTTAAAGAATATTAGTGATTCTACAATTATTTAGCACAAGTCTATGGACTATTTCTTGCTCCTTTTTTATTCTAAATATGACCATAGAGTGTACTTACCAAATATAATGATAGCTCAAAATAAAACAATATACAGGCATAAAACGAGCATGTACATCACGCAAAGTTCTGAATAGGAACTGAGAAAAAACAGAAACACTTACACAGTTTCTACCCTTGCAGAGGACATTTGCTAAAGAGAAGTATAAAAAAACACATGTAATTGCAATACAAATAAGTCTGATAAATTTGTACAAAAGGTTTACGGAGTTTGAAGATGAAGAGCTAAAATCTAGTTGACTTAAGTAGATTTTATCTTTGATATACTTAAACTTCCTCTAATCATCTTTGTTTCCTTATACCCTAAGCACCTGTTTTGTACTTAGTACCAAGTCCCATGCATGATGTGAGATGATGATTAGTGACATCGGATAAGGTTTCAAATGATAATCAGTGTATTTGCAGATACAACCTGTCTCAAGTTTGATTTCATTTTAAAGCTATAGAAATCCATAGACGGAGACTATCAGTATAAGAACAGGCAGAAACGTTGGCATATTTGCTGAGATCCTTGATTGTCATCCTAACAGCCCTTCAGTGACACTGTTATAAAGATAACAGCAGTGCGTCTTTGAGTTAGGTGAGCTCTTTGAATGTGTGTTCTATAATTCTCTATTTTAAAAGCTCTAGAAAATGAGTTAAGACATAAATGTACTTGTAATTTAAATATTTTTCTCTGAAATTTGCGTATTTCTCTTGCTATTAAGCCATAATTTTCCTACAATCGGTACTCATTAAATTTTTATTTTAAATACAAAAAGAAGGAGCAGAAAGGGGCCCTGTACAATAGGAAATACTTCCACACTGAGTTATATTACAGGCCAGCCTCAGAGGCATCTGGAAAGCAGACTGAATGGAGACATCCCAATATGAAGATAAAGGAAACGTTGAATTTTAAAATCAGAAAAATGCAAATAAACGGAAAAAAAGTCCAACAATCTGAGAACTGGATTCAGATTCTCTTGGTGTGTACTTTTCTCCTATAAATTTTCTCCCTAAAATTATCTTAGAGACTAAGAAGGAAACCTCAAGAGGTTCCTTAGAGTTCTGAAATTCTGTGATACTAAGATCTCACTTTCTATTTGGATACAATTTACATATTTTTGCTACTGAATACAACTAAAGCCTTATATTGGAGGGAAACAAATATTGTCACTCATTTGATTTAACATTGTGCTCTATGGTGAAGACACAAGGGAGAGAATGGTCAGGCTGCTGGGTGGATTGCAATCTGGTAAGGATCTAGATAATCTTTAAACGTACACATATACAAAAAATTCCAAAACATTTTGAAGGAGACAGATAGAAAGGTAGGCATTTAATTTCCACTTAAATATTCTTTTTCACTTCCTTAAATATTATTTCTCACTTTCTTTAAACCATTTTGACATCTTTTTATTATCTGGAGTGAAGGTGTTTCTCTTATTAAAGAATTCAGTTTGCAGTTCAGTCCTTTTAGGAGCAAAGACTTTCTAAAAATTATGAGAAATTGTTCAGGTACCAATATCATATTTTTCAAAATATTGTTATTTGTTAATCTTGGGCAAGAACGTTGTACATGAATGTTTTCAGCATAGTGAAGCAAGCAGAATGTACTAAGATAGTTATTAAGATACAAAGATTATAACTCAGGTTAATTCATATTGATTCCACATGTAATTCATTTCCAGTGAACAGATTGTCACTCTAACATGGAATTATCTGACCTGTATTTAGTATGGTATTCTTATTTTGTATTCTAGTCATGGGAGTTTATTTACTGAGGTAACAAAAGGCTCTGATTTTATTATAAAATAAAGACTGCCATAGATCCTGAAAAAGAATCAATCAACAGAAAGAGAAAAAGCTCAATGGTAGGAATACTCATATCCTTTATAGGAGACAGTGGAGAGGCCAGTCAGCTGAGAAAAAGGTTTGTACTGGATGATGCTGAACAGAAGGTTCTGGCTCTACAGGACTCTTGACATTAACCACCCACACATCCTCAAGAAGTGTGTTCTCTTCCTGAAAGATGACATCACCCTGTTGTATCTGCCTTGAACTCCAAGGGTTCCTTTCACTGATAGTGAAAGTTATTGCAGCTGCTAAGAGAGTGAACTCCAGGCATGGTCCAATTTGCTAATCCATGGCCCAGGAAGTGGTGTTAGGTAATTATAGTCTAATTAGTGATATGGTAACATTTATGCTATAAAAACCTGGAGGTCACTTAATTTTTTGTCTCATTTTGTCTTAAGAAAATAAGAAAACTATTATGCATCTGAATTTGAATGAAAAACTTTTATCTTCATCTTTTCCCATATTCGGAGATTATTGAATATCATAAGCCTTATCCAGCGTGAGGCTTTGAGAACAGACTGTCTAAATCAAATCCTGGCCTTGATACTTAATAGCTATATGATACTTAATAGCCACCTTGTTTCTCAGTTGCTTCATCCATAAAATGGTAGTAATCATTATATTCTTGTGATTATTCTGATGATTAAGAAAAAAGTAGACTAATACCATATTTTAATATACTCTCATACACTTTTTTCCTATTACCATGCTCAAAATTTTTCACTTCTCAATGCCCAAGATTTATTTTATATCTTACCAATGGAGGACAGACCTGAGTTTTTCTTATACTTTTGTCATCTTTGCTTCTTAGTTTTTTCCTATTCAATAATATCTTAACTGGTACATTGCTTTAATTTTGAAGCAAAACTATTTTATTCTATTTGTTTACTTAAACTACATAGCGACGTTTGCATTATCACGAAGTTCTCCAGAAAATTCCATTGTTTACACCCATAAATTTTAGCAGATGGGTCAGATAAACA
This sequence comes from Indri indri, assembly GCA_004363605.1. Taxonomy (NCBI): domain Eukaryota; kingdom Metazoa; phylum Chordata; class Mammalia; order Primates; family Indriidae; genus Indri; species Indri indri. Next base: position 1,616 of record RJWJ010002825.1, on the reverse strand, counting down.
ATATTTAGAGATAAGAACTTTTGGGATAGTGTTTTGACATTTGGAGCAAACTTACCTTATTCTTTTTGATTGCTTACAGCACTTACATTTCACAGATGTTTTCTGGGAAACTGTATTGTTCATACATTTTAATTTCAGCCAGTGTGTGAACTGAAACAATCTTGTTTTGTAGTAAGCATATCAGAGTCAGCCTGAATTTTTTTTCTTTTGCTTTACTGAGACGATAATGGATTTTAATGAAAAAGAAGTTTTGCTTTGCGGAGTAACTGCTGGAAGTGGTTATGCCGTGATATTGGATTAGAGAGCTTACATGGCCAGAAGCAAACTCAGAGCTGAAGAGAATAAACATCATTTCCCATTTCAAGAGTGAAGAAATAAAAATTCCAAAGGTAACACAGGGGCAAGTGTCCCAGAGTAAAGCAGAAATGTTTCTTTGGAGCCCATATATATCAGGTGTCCTCGTTCAGGTAAAAAACAGAAGAGGGAAAAGAAACTAAATATGAAAATGGTAGTTATTTTTGTAATGAAAAAATATAGTTTCCCTTTTCTTCTTATAACAATGAAACATTAAATATGTCCTATGGGACTATCAAGACGTTTTCAGTTTTATGCTTTTTAGATGTTTATAAAGATGATAGAATTGGAAACAACTGGTAAAGTTTTTCTAAGAAAAAATAGGTTATTGGATTCTTCAACTGTTTCACCTCAATTTATCTGCTATTATCAAGCAATTATTGTTGTCCATTGAGAGGGATGAGGTATATAAGCATTGTTGTAGAGTAACACTCTTAATAGTGTTCTTAATAGTATCAACGCTACCTAGAAAATAGTTTAGAATCACATTGTGGTTTTGATTTGCATTTCCCTGATGATTAGAGATGTTGAGCATTTTTCATGTTTGTTGGCCATTAGTCTATCTTCTTTTGAGAAGTTTCTGTTCATCTCCTTTGCCCACTTTTTAAGACGGTTGTTTGATTTTTTTCTTCCTCATTTGCCTTAGTTCTTTATAGATTCTAGTTATCAGCCTTTTATTGGGCTAGAGTCATTCTAAGTTTCACAAACTTTCTGAGTTTCAGTTTACAGGTTGGACCTCAAAATACCACATTGGAATGTGGTACAAAGGCGATTCAGCAGAATAAACCTTTTTGTTTGCTTGCCACTATTTAATGATGTCTTAAACAAATCTGAGCTTGTTAAGAAAGTAGCATAGAACTGAACCTGGTAATAGTATATTATGATTTGCTTTGTTTCTTTATTATTAATTAAAGAGCTTTAACTTAGTCATTGTATTACTCAGAGTTCTCCAGAGAAACAGAACCAATAAGGTGTACAGACACACACACACATACACACACATATCTTATATACTATTCAAAACAATAAGATTTAGAGTAGGATTTTTATTTTTTTACCAACAGGCTTGCTGAGTATTTTACCATTTTGGGTATTATGGAGTAATTTATTGGCATTGCTAATAGTTGCAAAAACTCTTGATTATTTATAAAATGTTTGATTACAAATTATCTACTTCTGTCTCAGACTTCCTTTGAACTGTACTAAATGTGTGATATCTGACAGTATAAGCTGATATTCATGCTAATAAATCTCATTTGATA